>CAJTBH020000014.1:0-12512 GCA_910574055.2 Azolla filiculoides
AAGCGTTGAGAACAGCCATATCTTTTCTATTTATTGATTGGTTCAACTTGAAGCCGGACGTGTTTCCTTGTTATCAAGCTAGTTTGGGCTACATTTGGGCTTTATTTTTGTTTACGTCCCGTTAATTGCTTTTCCCCTGAAGAAAGTCGATGTTTGGGAACTGCTTTACCATTTAAATCATATAAAGATAAGCCGAAGGTTTTAGCATCAATAGCAATAGGATGTAATAAATATGACTTATATAATAAGTACAGAAAACAGTTTTTTACTTCCTCTTCTAATTTATTCAGTTTTCTCAACGTTAATCTTTCTCGAAACACCTTTAAGGTTTCCTGTACTCTCGAAGCAGAGTCAATAATATATTCACTATTTTGATATTTAAGATCTTCTACAGTGTATTCATTTAATTCTTGCTTCGGTTTCTTGATTTCTATATCTAATTCTATCAGTTGGTGATTCATTATTTCAGCCTGAGATTTAATTTTATTGAATTGAGTTTGTGCCTGTTTTACAGCTTTTGCAATTTGGTATATTCTTCCGGTGCAGCTGCAGTTTGTACTTGTCTTTATAAAGCTAGAATTTATTCTTCATAATTATCTAATTCATTTAACTGCTTTTGGGCTGTACTTTTGGAAATTTGCAACCGATAATTTACATTATCAAGGAAAGTTAAACTTTCTTGATATCCATTCAACGAAGTGTTTTCTATTGAGACATTATTTGTATATAAACTATTAATATCTTCAGCTAAAAAAGATTGAATATGAGTAACTTTATTAGTCTCCAGATTTAATTGTTGTAACCAATTAATTAATCTTTCATATCTAGCAACTAAGACATCTTGAGCTAATTGGATCTGTTGGCTTTTAAGTTCTTTTTCTCGCTGTCGTTGGACTTGAGATAATAAAGGACTAATTAATACCAAAGGTAAAAAATCAGATCCTAATTCACATAAAGACTCACGGATATTATTACCAGCTTTGATTTTATCTTCCTTTTCTCGTTCTAATTGGCCACGTTGAGCAGCAATTTTACCACCTTCATTAAGAAATTTATGTAAAGCCTCTTCCTGAATTTTCTCTAAAATATCAACCTCAAGATTGAGATTTTCTAGTTTTTTCTGATTCTTTTCGTATTCTTGCTGTTTTTCCGGTAATTTACTTTTAAGTGCTTCTAATTTAGCTAAATCTTGATTATCTGCAAATTCTCGTTCTTTACGATTGACTAGAATTCCTAAATCAACTGCTAATTTATCTCCTAATTCTAAAGCTAAAAGTCTGTTAATAGTATCAATAACTATTGGCGGTGGTATTTCCTGTTCTGCAAGTTCTTTAACTTGTTCAGCATTAAAGAGAAATAAATTAGAAATGACTAAAGGTAAAATATGTTCTATATATTCATCCCAAATATTGAGTAATGAATCAATTATTCAAGTTTCATAATCACCTAATATTCTCAAATATTCTTTACCATCTTTACGATTTATTCCCAATTTCTAAGAACACGATGTCTAATCTGTTTATCATCTTCAATATGTTTATGAACTAATTCAATTCTGGTTTTTTCTATAGCATCTACTTTAGTATTTACGCATTTACTTAATAAATCAGTATAACTCAGATTTATCGGTGTATAACATTGGGCGCGTTGTCCATATAAAGCCAGGCGAATAGGATCAATCAGAGTGGTTTTTCCACCGCGATTCATTCCTCTAAAAAGGATAATTGGGGGTATGTTATCTTCATCAGTTTTCGGGTTGAGGTTAATGACTTATTTTCCGGTATAAGGACCGAAGTTCTGCAGGACTAATTCGAGGAATATCATCAGACAATTTTAGATTTTGGATTAATAATCTCATTCCCTAGCTCTGACAGGGAATGCTTTCTAGAGGCTCTGCCTATCTTATAATTAGTTGAGGTAGAACCTCAAGATTGACATTCCCAGCCAGAGCCTAGGAAGGAGGGACGAAAGTATGTTTCTAGTCCCTACCTTTGATCACCAATTTTTAAAATTTGATCAGCAGTTAAATTCAAATTCCGAAATGCAGCAGAAATTAAGACATTACTTCCTCTAAACTGATTAACCTGATACTCGCCTTCAATCAAATTATAAATAGAAATAGTTGGTTGTTTAGGGTTGCCAATATATCTCCTACCGTCTGAACCTAAATAATCAGCAATCCAATTTCAGCAATACCTAATCTTTCATATTCTGCCAACTTAATTAAATAATCATCTTGCCAATTAGTGCTTACTACTTCAATTAGTAAACGTACTGTTTCAGCGTGAGTAATAGTAAAAACTTCATGTAATAAAGGTTCATGATGAATAGCATTCCAATTTGAAACAATTACATCGGGGTTATAGCCTGATTTACCAGAATCTACACGTTTAATAATATATTGTCTGAGACAAAATAAGGCAGATTATTTTTTTCAATTTGTACACCTAACTTGATCTGCGAAAAACCAGATACCTGTTCATTAGTTCCCGTCGGTTGCATTTCAATAATTACCCCATCATGTAATTCAAAGCGTCCATAGCCATCTAGATACCAATATATAAATTGATATAACTCTATTAATTCCGTCAAAGCTAGTAATATAAATAATTCTTTTTTTGCGTGAGTAAAAATTGATATTTGATGAACCAGACTAGGCTATTTTTAGCTATCTAGCCGCAAATTGCATTTACCAGGAATATCATTATTCTTCCTCTTTTGCATACTTCAAATTAGCCCAAGTTTGTGGTTTACTTTCTTTCTTTTCAGGTGCATCTCATAAACTTAATTGTTTCACCTTTTCCCTAATTCTGGCTACATCACCTTCCAAAGCTGCTTGTCGTAAATCCCGTTGTAAATGGGTATTCTTAATTGGTCCCTCTGGAGAATGGGAATTGTATGAAAGTATTCTTCTAGGCTTTCGTAGATACCCACCCGACGAGTTTTCTTCTTGAATTGGCGTTCTGTATCTAATAACTGTGCCATCAATTCTAAGTGCATTTCGTCACCGTCACAGATTTCTTCTAATACCTCTCATTCATCACTTCCGAGTATGCTTTAGTCAGCACCAGGAATGGTGATCTTTAAATACTTCTCCCTTGACTTCTTGATATATGCGGGGTAAGCTATCATCAAATTCGTGTCTTTCTTCTAACCATATCCGGCGAATTTCACTCAGTTCTTCTATAGTAACTAGAGTGATATCACGCATATTTTCTGGGTCTGTTTGACAGATTTGCTTTCCTACTGTTAGTAGCTTTCTTAGCCAATCTTCCCGTGCTTCTTTAAGATATGGACCAGGAATAGGGTTAATAGACACTTCACTCTCTAAATTACGTTCATATAATTGAACACCTCCGCGTCTACGGCGACAATATCTCCGGCTACGATTCTCTTCTAGATCTAATTCTTTAGAAAAATCTAATAATGGTTGTATCCATTGTTTTTCTTCATCATTTTTAATCATGGCTGTTAGTGATTTATATTCACTAACAAGTGAACAAACCCAGCATCCAAAGTGAGAACCTCCACAACTAGGAGTAGAAGTATCAACAACTAAAAGACATTCATTATCTGCTGATGCACCTCTATAAATAGCAAATAGATCTTTATTGCTGTATTTCCAAGGGTTTTTCCATTGCATTAAATAAATCCGTACATTATCATTTTGCTAATCTTCAATAGGACTATAAACCAGAGAATTTAGGAAACTCATGTTAGGACTTAGGTGATACCTTACGCGTTGGGCTTCTAACTTTTTCATTCTGTTGGCACGTTTTGCACTTTCAGCTTTACGAGTTACCAATACAACAATTGCTTCTCCATTATTACGGATAACATCGCGAATAAAGCGATTGGAGGGATCTATTCTAAGTCGTTCTGTACACCAGCGAAATTTCCCTTTTGGAGCAGGATAAGCTTTACCAATCAATCCTACCCAGAATGTTTCTTTGAAATCTGGCTGCAATAAATGGGGTTTAAAGGGTAATCCTTGGGCTTGGGATTCAGATTTCACTTGTTGTAAAGAATTACGAACCCAAGCAGCAAGAATAGGATTTTCTACTAATGTGTCTATAGTAATAACATATATTTTTTTAGTTAGCTTTTCAGGTGGAAGTTCAGCGATCGCATTCCACAAAAGCTGTAAAAGAAGCTGTAAAGTAGCTCTGCTGTCTTTTCCACCCGAATAACCTACAACCCAAGGTATCTGATCTAAACAATACAATTCTTGAATTTATGTAGTAAGAATTTGAATATCTTCAATGAACTCTGCTAGAGTATAGCTTTGCTGATTTTTATTTTCTGGCTCTTGTTCAGGAGTCATTTTTGTATTCCTTACTTAAACACACATCTTTATAAATTCATTTGTTGCTGTATTTACTTAATCAGCGGCGCTGAGAACAAAATTCGGCAGCACACGAAGAGAGTCCGCACAGGCGGACTATAATAATTTTCTATATATAACATAGAACTATATATGTAAACACAACCTACACTTGCTTTAAATTAGCTCATAAAGTCTCCATTATAACGTTTTTAAGTCTTTTTAAAAGAACAGTTACTATATCCAATGTTTTAAACAAGATAAGCTATTTTATATACTCTAGTTCTCAAAAATTCCCATAAGTTATAGTACAGGAGCACTAAATAATCAACTCGCTAAGGAGTATTTAGAACGAGAAAATAAGGAAAAACAGGTATTAGCTTTACTGCTAGAGAGGTTTTTAGAGAAGAAAGACCAAATTCTTGTCCAAAAAACCGAAATGGGTGGTACTGAGGCTTACGTCGGTTCTGTTACATTGGAATGGTTCGCGGGAGGGGTATATTTTGCGTCTGGTTTACCCCTGCTGCAAAAAAACTACAACTCAGAGACAGAGAATATTGAAATTGACGCTGATAGTATTGATGAAATTCAACAACCTCCTGTTGACTGGTCGCGTCAAACAGCGTTATTATAATAGTATTTAGCAGCTAGAAAAAACCATCAATTTCCGGCTGTTTTGGTGGTAATTAATCTGCCTTGGGTAGATAACTCCAAAGCACTGGAGTGGGATAGTCAAGGACGGGCTAAAAAAGCTACTACTGATTTTATACCTTTAGATGAAGATGCTAAAGTCGGTTAGATGGTCAGCATAGATTAATGAGTGTAGAACGTTTAATGGAGTTAATTCAATCTGGTAAAGTTCAACGTTATAAAAGAGATAAAACTGCAGTTGATGAGAGTTTTATCACTCTATCTAATTTGATTGATAAATATCAGGTAGAACGGGAACAAGGCCATTTTGTGAGGTGGGACAAAAAGTGTGTGCTTGCTAAACCCAAAACAGGCATCGATAAAAATCATTTACCGTACAATTAGAATATTGTATATATACAATTTGTCAATTTAAGAATGACAGGAAACAGTAAATTTTGGTTAAATAAAATGCGGAAATTATGCTACATCTTCCTTGTCAATGGATAGCTGGAAGTTGGCATAATTTCTGTAATTCTATTTTTACCTCTTTTATCCATCTTCAAACTGTCTAAGATTTCATACCTACAACTCCTATTTAACAGAATTTTCTATGGTAATCAATACATGCACATGCTTATTTGATTACTGACCTAAGCAGCTTATTCCCACCAGCCACGAATTATTGAATACAGGTCTTCCTAGGATATTCCGAGAAGATACTTTCTCTTGCAATTTGATTTGTTTGATATGATTTATTTTACCTTAATTCCAGAAAAATATTTTAGCGATGCCTGTGGTTGCTGTAGCTAAAAGCACAGTTTTTGCCCCACCTCACAAAATCGCCTTGCTCCCGTGCTGACTTTATAACCCAAATCTATACCCAGGATTTTCGCCACAGCTTTGAGTTGGCGCACAGATCAATAATGCCCAGTTTCTGGAGAACTATCACTACAATAAAATAGAGTGTGGGTTGTATACCTGCGAGTTTGCATTAATTCTCGCAAAGCTGTTAATTTATTTTATGCTGCACTAATTAGCCTAGCACGTTGCATTAATAAAGATTTGATATCTTGCTTGTCTTCAAAATCTCCAACATCACCATTTTCCGGTTCTCGATACTGAAGAGAAGGCCCAATTTTTTTGGTTAACTTTAAATCAGGAAGACTTTCTGCCTCAGTCAACTCCACGAGAACTGGATAATATAAATAATGTACCAAAGCTCCTTTTGTGATCCCATCCTGCAAATTAAACTCAGGTTGTAAAAAAACTCCGAAATTATCAAATAAAGATTGTGTACCACCATCATCAAAATATCTTTCCGGTGTCGCAGATAAAGGCAGTCGCAACCCCACATTCCGGGGTAAACTTTCCTCTAATTTAGGTGCGCCCAAATTATGGGGTTCATCCCCAATAATTAGAGTTTTTGGTGGCAAATATTTAAGTTGGGACTGAAAGCCATCACCAATTAAAGTCGAGTTAGTGGTAATTATCGTCACAAAACTTTGAGAACTAGAACGCAGATTATAGATTTGTGTTGAAAGTTGACTTTGCCAATTACTTAAGTTTTCAAAAGCCAAAATCGGTTGCAAGTTAAATTTCTCAAATTCCCTTGCCCATTAGCTGACAAGATGACGCTAAGGACACACCACTAACAAGACTTGTAAGCCTATCTGATGATACAACTCCCAAGCGAGCACCAACGCAGTAATCGTCTTACCACTACCAGTAGCTACTTTTAGCGTTCCTCTGCCATTATTAGCAAACCAGCTCGTCATAGCTTGACGTTGATATCCCCGCTGCAGAGATAAAGACATTTTTGGACATCCTGGTGATGCAGGCTTAACGTGATAGCTGCCACTATTCTCCCTGACAAACGGCAACTTGAGAGATAAAGAAGCCGATTTCTGCACTGGTTTTAGCCTTATACCTTATGTTATATATAACATAAGATAATTGGTGATTGGTGATTGGGCATTGGGCATTAGGAGAATTACTTCCTCATGTCCCTCATGTTCCTCATGTCCCTCATCTACCCCAGTCCCTAGTTATACCCCCCGCCAAACACCCACCAAAGAACCTTGCACCTCCACATGCATAGCAGGTACCTCTATCGGTTGATACTTAGGATTAGCAGGTTTGAGAGTTACCATATTTTCCTGACGATAAAAACGTTTTAAAGTTGTACCGTGTCCCTCCACCCTAGCCGCAACAATAGTGCCATTTTTTAAATGATTGGGTTCTGGTACTGGACGCAAAAACACCACATCACCATCAGCAATTAAATCCTCAATCATGCTATCCCCAGCAACCCGCAAAGCATAGCTATGGGCAGGTAATGATAAATTAGAAAAGTCTAAATGTTCCACCGCATCTGTAAAGGGTTCAATCAAACCGCCAGCTGCAATAGTGCCTAAAATCGGCACACCTTGCTTTGTTTGACGTAAAACCCGAATCGTTCGCGCCTTACCTTCATTCCAGTCAATATATCCCTTGTTGCGTAAATGTTCCAACCGGCTTTGAATTGGTGCCGGCGATTTCAGATTCATCGCTTGCATCATTTGGCGAATTGAGGGAGAATACTGATTAACTCGGATATATTCTGCCAACCATTCGTACAATTCCTGTTGAGCTTCAGTTAGTTTTTCCATAAATTTATTGGGAAGTAATTATAAATGTCCCTAGAGCATTTGTACTATAAAAACCCCTCATTAACAAGATTCAATTAAATATTAATGGTAATTAGTGATTGGTGATAGGTAATTGGTGATTGGGAAAAATAGAATTGATTACCCATTACCCATTACCCACTACCAATACTGTTATTCTGCCCCTAAAATACTAGCCAGTAAAGCCTTTTGAGCATGTAATCTATTTTCTGCCTGATCCCAAACCTTTGATTGAGAACCTTCGATTACTTCCTCAGTAATTTCTTCACCGCGATGGGCTGGTAGACAGTGTAAAACGATTGCCTGTGGATCGGCAAGACCTAATAATTGTTCAGAAATCTGATAAGGTTGGAAGATGGGTAAGCGGTTGTCAGCTTCTGCTTCTTGCCCCATACTTGCCCAAACATCAGTATATAGAATGTGTGCGCCTTCTGCGGCTGCTTTGGGGTCATGAGTGAGAACAACTTCAGTTTTATTATTAGCTACTGCCCTAGCTTTTTCTACAATTTCCGCATCAGGTGCATATCCCGAAGGAAAAGCAACCTGCACATGCATTCCTGCCAACGCACAACCCAGCATGAGGGAATTAGCTACATTATTTCCATCACCCACATAAGCTAAAGTTAAACCAGCCAAAGTCCCAAAATATTCTTGAATCGTCTGTAAATCAGCCAACACCTGACAGGGATGTTCTAAATCTGTCAAGGCATTAATTACAGGAATTTTGGCATAATTCGCAAATATTTCTAACTCTTGCTGGGCAAAAGTGCGAATTGCGAGAATATCCAAATAACGATCCAATACCCTAGCCGTATCTTGTACAGGTTCTCCCCTACTTACTTGTGTCACATTAGGATTGAGATCAATAACCTGTCCACCAAGCTGATACATTGCTACAGTAAAACTTACTCGTGTGCGAGTTGATGCTTTGGAGAACAATAAACCCAAAACCTTATTAGAATGCAACTTTAACTGTTGTGACTTCAGTTGAGTTGCCATTTCTAGAAGTTCTTGCAGTTCTGTGGAACTAAGATCCGCCAGACCTAATAAATCTCGTCCGATCAATGCTGCCATGCTGATGATTTGTAAATAATAATGTTTTTCTGTATTTTTACTCAGCCGCGTCAACAGGAATACAGACTTAAAACTGTACCAAATATTTTTACCTTGATCTACGGGATTATATACCGCAAACGGGTGAAAGTTGGACTTATGTCATACTGATAGCACAGGGTGGCGTAAGCCATGGGTAACGTAGTGTAGCGAAGTATCTCGGAGATTCTTCACTATCTCTTTCAGAGACGCTCCGCGAACCTTCAGAATCACACTTTTAAACCGTTTTTAGTATAGTTACTTTGGGGATGATATTTGATTATAACTTACGCATGGGGCATGGGGCATGGGGCATGGAGTATGGGGGATTGGGGAATTTTTTCCTATAACCCCTAGACAAATTATTTATTTATGCTAAGATAATTAATCGTTGAGTGTTTTAAGGCATTCACCAATACGCCAGCATAGCACAGTGGTAGTGCATCCGACTTGTAATCGGAAGGTCGCGAGTTCAAATCCCGCTGCTGGCTTACGATTTTAGAAAATTTTATACTATATCTATATCTGTGAAGTTTAGATAGGCACCAGGTAGTTAACAACTATACTTTGTTGAATTGCCGCTGCGATCACATTCATAGCATAAGTGGGAGTTTGCTCAAAGTCAGTATAATACTTTTTGAAAGTAGGGATAGCATCTCCTTTCAGCCCATAACCTAACCCTGAAGCTAAAGCCGTTAAACCTTGCACACGGGGGATTGGTTGACGGGGTTTGAAAGAAAGATTGGGATAGCCAGAGAGACAATTTGTTTGATATGCTGAAGCGCTCGATGGCCTGAGGTGCCCAATGATTAGCCAGTACATCTATGAAATTAATCCCAAGACGAGATGATGATTATTTTGGTAAGGCTGTCTAAATAATAGCCACAAATTCTGCACGAGTCACAGGTGCATCAGGACGAAAAGTAGCATGTGGATAACCTTTGAGTATATTACGCTCCCCAGCCGCGAGAATAGATGCTTTTGCCCAATCAATGGTTCTTAATGTCTGAAAAAATGGACTAGTTTAACATATGAGACTTGATGCTACGTAAACTTGATATTTATAGTTAATAGCAGAAAACTTGAGCTTGTATTGGTAAAAGACGTATATTTCAAACATCAAACAAATCTTAATTATTATGATAGATAACAACATCTTATTACGTAATATTTGGTATTATGCGCTACCTAGCTATCTCCTCAAGCCAGGTAAGATGGTGGCGAAGATTTTGTTAGAAGAACCCATACTGCTGATTAGAAATAAAGATGGTCAGGTTTCAGCCGTGCGAGATATATGTCCTCATCGCGCTGTACCCTTAAGTTGTGGCCGATTCAATGGACAAGAAGTAGAATGCTGTTATCACGGTTGGCGCTTTGATCCCAAGGGACGTTGTGTAGAGATTCCATCCTTATTACCAGAGCAAAACACCGATTTAAGTCGCTTTGATGTGCAATCATATCCCATACAAGAGACTCAAGGCAACATTTGGATATATATGTCAGATGGGGATAAATATAAACCCAGTCCTGTGGAAAACGAAGTTCCTATAGTATCAGGTGTTATTGAACAACAACCCCATCTAGTAGAAGTGATACGGTTTCCCTGTTTTATAGATCATGCAGTGACAGGTTTAATGGATCCTGCCCATTCTCCTTATGTGCATCGGGTATGGTGGTGGAGAAGCGGAGAACTGCATGAAGAAGTTAAAGAGTTTGATCCTTCACCTTACGGCTTTACAGTCCGGCGACATAAGCTTTCAGAGAATATGGAGAATATGAGCCGATTATATTGGTTAGTTGGTGGTGGTATTCCCGAAGTAGAAATTTCTTTTCGTTTACCTGGTGTGAGAATAGAAGAAATTACTTTTGGCAAACATCGAGTTTCTAACTTGACAGCAGTTACACCAATTTCTGAAACAGAAACAGAAGTAAATTTTGTGCTTTATGGCATACCTGCTTGGTTAAGAATCTTCAAACCTCTGATTCATATCTTGGCACGGAAATTTCTGGGACAAGACCGAACAGTAGTAGAAAAACAGCAAGTTGGGCTTAAATACAATCCTGTGTTGCGATTAATTAAAGATTCAGATATGCAAGCACAATGGTATTATCAACTAAAACGAGAATTTGCTCGCGCCACATCTGAAAAACGAGAATTTATCAATCCTGTTAAGAGTATATTATTGCGGTGGCGTGCTTAGAGGGTGTTTGAAAGGATTGAAAAAGTTGGAGATATTACCGCATAAGGACAGCTAATACCCACACTAGAAGCAGTAGTAGAACAAAAGAAATAAAAAGCTGAACGTCTAGCGGCCAAGCTGCGAGAATTGAATATTGACCCAGACAGTTTATCAAATCTCTAAATTATGGCTGAACTACCCAAAACCCTAGAAGAAGCGATCACACAATCTCGTGAAGCGGTAAAATCTGCCTTAGCAGATGGCGTGACTCGTATTCAAGTTGATTTTCTGTTCCCAGAACTCAAATTCATGCCAGTAGCAGAACAATTTGTACCCCTGTTTGCTGAATATGAATCCCGTGTCAAAGTCTTTTTTGCTGATGCTGGTGCGGCTGCTTTAGCCCGTCGTGACTGGCAAAATGTACCATTTAAAGTGGAAGATATTGGTACAGGGAGGGCTGCTTCTTTACAAACGAAAATTCAACCAGAAGATGAAATCTTTCTATTTATTGCCCCCACACCCGTAGAAGTACCTCAACTAGAAAAAATGTGTGAAATAATAGATACGCGCCCCATCGTGTTGTTAAATCCCCGTTTAGAAGATTCTGGAGTCGTGGGTATTGGTTACGCAGCCAGAGAAACCCGCAGACGTTTCATCAGTACCATTGAATCTTGTTATTATCTGCGTCCCGTCGATGATGAATCTGCCCTTTTTCGCTGCTACCCTGGACAGTGGGAAGTATGGCTAGAAAGCAACAACGAATATGAAAAAATTGCTGAATTACCCAAACGACCCTCCGGTGACGAAATAGACATGATCCTGATGAAAGGACAACCAGCAAAAACCAGTGAAGGAACACCAGCCAAAAAACCCAGTGTGTTTAAGAGTTTGCAACGGTTTATCAAGGCATTGAGTAGTTAGGTAATTTCATTACCTTCGCCAAAAAAAAGAGTATCGGGACTTGCACAAAACATAACGCAGTAGAGGTATTCATCCTGGTACTACGAGCCCTGGTACTACGAGCGTTGAACCGTCATAAATTGGCGAAGGTATTGTCTGTAGAACTTCATAAAATATTAGTAAATCTGATTCCTAATATTAATAAATCTGATTCCTATATAGCAAATCTATCAAAAGAAGACGAGCTTGTTCCAGATAAATATGTCTAGGTTTTCCTTGGTAGATAATTTGGTATTCATTGATATCTGCTCCACCAGTATATCCTGAAATCAGCTTGCGATGAAATGCTACTTTTGCAAGTTCTCGAACTTCGTTTCTCAAAGCAGCTTGTGTTTGATTCATAACTTGCTGCCTCCTTATACCATTTTGGATTTTTGATTGGGAATCGTCTTCTGTGTCCGGCTTAAAGTAGAACCATATACTTAGATCAAAACACTTGTATCAAATTTGCTAAATTCGTATATCTTGCCCAGGTATTATATTAGACATGTTAGGAAAATTAACTTGGTGTGAAAAAATGGTAGAAGGGAATGTTGAGGGTGTAGGAAAAGGAAAAATCCACTAAATTAACTATATTCAAGAATATCCACATGGTAGAAAACAAATACTGGGAATAACTAACCATCAGTTTCAAGACTTGTTAGCCCAAGGTGAAAT
>CAJTBH020000015.1:0-131500 GCA_910574055.2 Azolla filiculoides
ACCCCTAACTTCTTTGTATTACGCTCCACAGGAGCAATCTGGGAAGAATGGAAAATAGTCAAAGAATTAGAGCGACAGCATTCAGCAGCGATACCTAGTGCTTTCCAGGTGTCGTTAGTCAGTCTAAATGAGCAGACTTGACGATAATCATCGTTTTTGAGTGTAAATTTCCCTTGAATATCCCGTTTCAGATAACCCTTACCATGTAATATACAGCTATATTAACAAATTTCTAATGTGTACTACATGGTAAAATAGATTTTATACTTTAATTTTTTTTTTGATCCATAATATGTACATCTACTTTGTGAAACATATCTATGCCACAAAGCTGACTTGTTCCTTTAAATTACAAGTACTATACCGTTTATTCTATCTAGTAAACTCTTAACTAAGTTAATAAGGTGGAATTATAAATCATAACTAAATTATTTATGAAGCTACCCATCTTTAGTAACTAGCCATACCTGATAGCATTAACTTACCAGTTAGATTACTGTAGACTCTCATAATTAATCTTGAGTTTTAAGTAATGCAGTATAATTCACTCCACATTTAAATATCAGCTTCTCTATTATTTCTGAAAATACTTATTTTTATACATATTAAAGGATATTGAAATATGGCACAGTTTACAGAGTACCAGTTATAGTATAGTAATATACTAAGGTCTATAAGGGGTTGTATTAGAAAGTTAACTCTACTCCTATCATAATTTCCGTTAGTAACTTTAATACCATCATATTAACTAATTACGGATTTAACAAGACAATAAAGCCAAATTGAGCTAGATTTACATTTACTATTGGTAGGGGAAAGACCACCCCCCATACAACAAGATATTTAGACTTATATTAAGTAATTCTTAGCAATGATACAGTTAGAACATTTCTCAATCTGACTAGATCGGTATTAGTCTAAATATTGGGCATATTCCACTTCAAATTTCTCACCCGTTAAGTAATTCCGTCCATAAGTCAATATGCCTTCTATAATCCACTTATTTATTAATGAGCGAAGAATATTTGACATATTCAGATTTAGGAGATGACTTGGTAATTCCTCTAGTTTAAGGCCTCGGCAATCACACTATGCAATTCACAACAACCACTCTCTATCATATTAAGTATTAACAGATCATTATACCGTTGCTGCTAAATACAATAATTAGCTATATCATTGAACTGATAACAAGGACGATAGCTACTTCTAATTCCTCAAAGATTATAGTTACTTTAGCAAATACGTAGTAAGCATTACTGCCAAAGGCTTCGCACTAAACTCTTATAACTACAATCTCAACTATTTCAGTAACAATTTGTGAATTAATGAGCTATTCATGTTGGAAGATTTAAATACCTTACACTCTACATCTAATTGTTTTCTGCCAGCGTTTGGAATTGTGCTTGTTAAAGCTAACTTATAATTTTATCCCCAACGGAATATTAAGAACTCTTAAGTGTGCAAGGATGCTTTGTAATACCAGTTCTGCTTTCTTGGAATTAGATTCATAACTCATAAGTGAGATCCTGACCTCCAATGATAGTAGTTAGGCCAGATTTTAAAAGTTAGTTGGATTGGATCAGCGAATCTAAGGCATTGGAGTATGTAGTTGTTATAGTTATGATTATTGGTAAGAATCTAAAGATTCTTCAACCTAGAAAATTTAGGGGTACAACTGCCTTAAATTGATACATCGAGTTTAGGATAAGCCTAAATGTCACCTTCTGGCTTTTCTTACGTTGGTTAGGTAGTTATTTTTCGCTAACAATGCTAGTATAACGTCTATTAGAGACTAGCATATGCTACTAGCCACTAACCTAACTTATACTTTAAGCACATTAAATAAGGTATCCTGATACTAATAGTGCCTAGAAATATCTAAATAAATGCCAAAGTATAAAGGTAAAAGAGTAAATGTCACTTTCCCAGTTGAGGTTTATGAACGAGTTGCAGGATTAGCCAGTGATGAAACTAGAACAGTAAGTCAAATGATTGTTGTGTTATGTCAAGAAGCTATGGTAGCTAGGGAGAAGAAGTACGAAAAATAGAATGACATATTTAGCAAAAACTACAATAACAACAAAATTAACTTTCATTAAGTAATTTGAAGAAAAATTAGGTTTTTGCTAGATTCCAAATCACCAAAAGTCTTGTACTATTTAGCTATTACCTAATACAAGGAGATACGGAGATGAATACAAGGGAACCAAACAGAAAAAAGACAAAGCGCAAATAAATAAACGCTTTGTCTAGTAGTAAAAAATTGAATCTTCTATGCTTTTAGAGCATTTTCAGAGCGGGAAGCTATCTTAAATGTTCCAAGAAGTGGGTCAAAGTATGGAAGCTTGAAAGTCACTGCTTGGCATGACGAGATTTAATCCACGCTACTAACTTATATTATATGAGTTACTGTGGAAATTTGTACACTTTTACAGTGGAATTTTGCATCAAAATTTATCATTTTTCCTTGGAAATAGAAAAAATTTAGAGTCGCAAAACAGTAAATTTCATGAATATGAGTCATAGCAGTGGGCTTACCCCCTCCAAAAGCTGAAAAACCAGTTATTAGAGGGTAATCCTGTGATAAATAACCATCACGCATTGCAGCTAAATCTTGAACAAACACCGAAGTTAAAATTTGCTGTCAACACTTATGGCAGAAATAAAGACTGGGATTTTAAGAAACTAGCTGCTAACTTTCAAGATAAAGAAGGCACAATAGAGAACGTTAAAGAACATATTAAAGCAGGTCACGCTGTTTGTGCCAGCTTATTGGGTAATAAATGGCGGAGTAAGGCCAATGTTATCGGTTCTCAATGGTTATTACTTGACATCGATAATTCTGATATGGCCCGTGATGCAGACGGTAAGCTAATTAAGGATAATTATGGGAATTACATCAAAGTTTATAAGCACCAGTTAACTATTGAAGAAGCCTTAACCCATCCCTTCATTAGAAAATACTGTGCTTTGATTTATACCACTGCTAGTCATCAACCAGACTGGCATAGATTCCGACTTATTTTCCTTCTGCCAGAATATGTTGAGGGTGCTGACATTGTTGAAACTTGTATACACCTCTTAATGCAACATCTACCCCATGACCGTGCGTGTAGAGATGCTTCTCGTGTCTTTTACGGTAATACAGAAGCAGAATTCCTGTTGGTCAATCCTGAAGCTAGTTTACCAAATGAATGGGTAAGGGAAGCAATTACAATCACACAACAGGAACGTAGTGAGTATCAGCTACACATTCAAGAAATTGAGTTACGGCATAAGAAGTGGCGTGAAATTTCCCTTATTGAAGGCTGGGATATTGACCAGCTTATTAAGAACGCACTTTCATTAATTCCACCGCGTACCCTTGGGAGTGGAAACTATGATGAATGTCGCCAAGTACTGATGGCTTTGGTCAATCACTACGGGGCATCTGAAGCAGAAATTATTGCTGAGAAATGGTCGCCTTCGATCAAGGGTACAACTTGGAACATTCGTGCCAAAATCCGCAGTTTTAGGCGTGGTGGGATTACGATCGGTACACTATTCCACATCGCTAAGGAGTATGGTTTTCACTTTCCAAAACGGCAGTATGAAGTATCCGAAAACTATAAAGGACTCACTAGTCCTCAAGAATGCGAACTAGGACAATTCAGAGAAGATTTGACCAGCTTCCAGAATTTATTAAAACAGGCGCTTATACCTTTTGTTAAAGGTGCTAAAGGATTTTCCACTCCCATATTAAGGGGAGCACAATTCGTAAGAGAGGAACCAAAACTTGAGATTAACTCCCCAATACGTAAGTTCATCGTCTATAAGCCGGGGAATATCCCATACAAAAACGAATTTATAGATGACATCTATATTGAATGCCAAGCAGGAGAACATATCGCCGCATGGGTCGAAGCAATTTCTAAAGGCTGGACACAAATTTTAGACAATTCTCATCCAGGTCAGGGTAAATCTCACAATGCTGGTAAACTGACGGCTGCCATGTTCGGTACAGATAAACTAATTTACCAAGATGCAAACCACAGAAACCCATCTACCTTACCGATTGAGATTAATTTTGTTGACTTACCTGTGCGGCACAACGGCTTGAAAATTGACACTAACCGTACTACTCCAACTGGTGCTAATTTTCTAGTACAACCTAAAGTGGGTGAAACTCCTGATACTGATAGTAACTGTAGGAGAACTAGTTTATTTGGTGCGTTCCGTGATAAGAACTTTGCTTCTTTAGATTTTGAAGAAAGTGCTATTAGCCCTATCTGTAAGGGTTGTATTAATCACAATCAGTGCTGTTTCACTTATGGTGATGGTTTCGGCTTCCGTTTTCTAAAGCAGATAGTAATCCAAAATTACGCCGAAATTCGAGCACATCCTGACTCTACCCCAGTTGTTTTAACTAACGGTGCTAATGAACCTTTCACTGTGGGACGGATATGGGAAGAAGCAGGAAGTCTTATTAAGCCTGTGCGATCAATTGAAGTACGACTACAGGATTTTGATACTACCATTGGTTCCTTAATTGCTGGTGGTTTACCAACTGAGGAATGGGTAAAACTCCAGCAGTATTTACCAGTTTTACGATCACTTCTTAATGGAGACATTAAACCTAATTCTCGTTATGGCTTTAACGATGCTGAATTAAGAGAACAATTAGGTGAATTTCCGTCTGGAATAGACATTAAAATAATCCGGCAAATATTACAGCCTAATTTAGAATTCTTGGGTGACCTGGATTCTGTTGATATCAATGGTGATCAACAACTACGAAAAAGTGCTGCCGCTCATTTTGCTGCTAAACGTGTAGCTAAGGAGAGCGCCCAACAAGCGGGTAAACAGTTCTTTGATTTACCCAATTACTGGTTACCTGATTTCCTCGAAGCTTGGAAAGGTGAGGGTTCCCTAGCTTATAAATGGGGTATATTGACCATTTATCGCCCTAATACTAAATACAGTGAATTAGCTTACTCAGCCCAATTCAATATTTACCTTGATGCTACTATTAGGCCAGAGCATTTGAAATTGAAACTTGGTTACAATGATTCAATATTAGTCATCCAGCAGTCTCGTCCTGACTACAGTAATTTAAGAGTAGTTAATGTCATAGGGCTCGGTAAGTTGCCTAAAAAACGGTCAAGCTCCTTAACTGAACGTGTTCTTTCCCTCAAAGAAACTTTTCGTAAGATACACAAGAAACTGGGGATTATTGAGTGGAAACAACTTGCTATTAAGACGGAAGACTATATTGAATACAGTCACTTTGTTGATGGTCGTGGTGTTAACCGCTTTAGTGAATGTGATGTCATTGCTTCTTTTGGCATTCCGTACCAGAATATTGGTGTAGTAGCTGCACATATAAAAGTAATGACTGATGAGGCAGTCCACGTGGGAAATTTAGAAGGCATCTTACAAAAATATCTCACCGAGTTAATCAGGGGTGAGATTATTCAAGAAATTGGTCGATTACGCGCTCATCGTCGCTGCAATGAGGAGTTAATATTTTACTTCTGTGCTGACTATGACTTGAGTTTTTTGTTAGATGAACTACCAGGTGTAAAGTTAGAGGTTATAGATGCCTGTACTTTATGTACGGAAGCTGGTAGCCGAGATCAGCAGACTGGACATGCCATTATCAAGGCCTTCAACCAGCTTTTGGAATCCCAACAGAAAATTTGTCAAACGGCAATTGCAAAAATTATAAACACTACGCAAGGTTGGGTAAGCAGATTTACCCAACGTTGGGGTGGTTGGGTTAGGTTTAAAAAATTATTACTTTTACTATTAGATAGTTTTCATAGTGATAGTAATAAAAATCTCACAGACCTCAGCGATGACGAAATTTGGTTTGCTCGTGAATACTTCCCGACACTACTTGATAAAGCTAGATCATTACCTGAAGATCCTATTGAATATATAGCTGAAGTTACTCTAACGGTTACTAAACCTGTAATGTCGCCCATTCTGCGCCATTTTAGCCCTGCTGTAAAAACTGGTTTGCTGTTGATTGTTTTATCTTCTCTGGCTACTGAGGTTTACTTGCACTTTCTCCTGGTACAAGCCGTGACCAATCCGATAGTTATCTGAGATAATTGATCAATTTTCGTTTCTACTAATACACTGGTATAATATATGTTCTTGATTTACGATCATGTACTTATTTATTGAGTGGACATTCTGTTTATTATGTCTTGTCATCCAATTATTAGTGTGTAAAGAACTTATATAGTATTTTTCACATTAAATACAAACTAAACCGACTTGTTACTCATTCACTGATCAAGGTGAATTTCAGAAAAATTTTTGACTATACAAATGATAGATAGTAGGAACATTTTTGTTTCGAAGTGAAATCTTAAATTGCTAATAAGTCTGATAGCTAAATTTGTCATATGTTAATTTACAAGCCAATATAGTGCCATGATCTCAATACTCTTAAATTCAGTTTTTATCCCTCCCATTTCACATTGTCTCATAATTTGATTACTGATTGCCCTATATACGTACGTTTGGTGAATCAAGAAGAATGAAATTTTTGTAGGTTCAATACTTAGATTGACTAAGATATCTTCTTCCACTTTCTTACCCATCTTGTTTTCATAAAGCGTTTTTAGTTTACTCTATCTGCTGTAGCTAACGACCTAATTAGTACTTTTAGCAATGACGTAACTTTTGTTCTGCATTACCTGCCTACTTACGCAAATACTTCCGTCAGTGCTTCTTCAATTTGTTTATCCGTGTAGTATTTTTTTTGAAGTGCTTTAGCAAATCTGATTCTGAAATAAAACTTGCTAAATCATAAATGTTTTATGTACAGGCTATACCAACCCAACATATATATCCTTTTATCTTATTTATTTATCTTTATGTTTCTGCACTACTAGCTGTTATCTTTTAGTTTTACCATTCCCACTTTTTACAGTTTGATCTATTGATCTTTCACTATTTGCTTTAACTGCTGGCTGCTTTGCTGTAGTAATAGTACTTTTTAATACATTATTCTCCTCTCCTAGTTTTACTTTTTGATGGTGACTGTTGCTTTTATTCAACTCACCTATTAGATGTTCAATTTTCTCACCACTTAAATTAATTCCCAAACCTTTCAACATTTCTGATACTTCATCGTAAGTGTACCCGTACTTGGAGGAAGTTAGTTTTGCAATGTATCTCCTCATTTTCCTGACTGTAGTTCTGTCTGATACATCATCTTGTTCTTTCCGCTTCTGTTCTTTCAATAATGAGATACCATTATCAGTCTTATTTTTAGTGGTTACCTCTGATTCCTGATACTTAGCCATTGTTCTTTTACCTAGTGATTGATTATTAATTATCTGTTATTTGAAAACCTCCGTACAGATCTGGTTTAGGAATCCTAAATAATTTACTCTTACCACTACGCTGGATGAGTTCTTATTCTAAGACATATCTCAAATTTAGAAGTTTTCTAGTACTTGATTATTAAATAATATGGTTATGCCGTTGTTATATTTTCCTAATTGTTATAACATTATTGTTATAACATTTAATTAGCTCTGCAGCTACAATGTATATTGTGCTAAAATTATATAATCTATTTGTAATTTTTTCTTAGAAGCTAGCCATGCTTTTCTGCTAACGCTCGACTTAACTATACTTAGAGAGTGGTTTCTTTAGGTAGTTAAACCCTCTAAATCTCTCTGTAATACTTTATCTTTTATATCTTTAACTATGTCTCGTCGTAAGCAGTCAAAAAGAGTCATAAGAAACCATCTTTTCTCAATGAGACTGAGTGATATCGAATTAGATTTGCTTCGGATAAAGTCAAGAGATGCGGGAATGTCAGCGAGTGAGTTGATGAGGCGTAATGGGTTGTTGCAACCACTCCCCAAACGACTGAGTAAAATTAGCTTACAAATATATTTGGAGTTAGGACAAATTGGTAATAGCTTAAATCAACTTGTTGACGTCATAAAGATAGCTATAGAAATGGGCCGTACTCCCCCAGTGCACCTGGAACTGTTAGAAAAACTGTTGGAAGTATTGCACCAGTGTAGACGAGATATTGCACAAGTTGATACGAAAGGAGATAACGACTGGGAGGAAGAAGAGGAAAATACTGATGATTGGGAAACAGACGAAGGGTAGGGGTTTTTATAAACTACTGGATTATTTATATAACAGTAAAGATGCCAAATTAATTGGCGGTAACATGAGTGGTAGAAATTCTAGAGAACTAACTAGAGAATTTCGACTATCTCGACAATTAAATCCAGATGCTGAACGTGTTGTTTACCATGTTTCATTATCAGCGGCTAAAAATGATGTGATTTCTGAAAATAAATGGTGTGAAATTGGCAATCGCTACATGAAAGAGATGGGTTTTGATGCCAATCAATTTGCTATTTTCCGTCATACAAATACTGACCATGATCATATTCATATTGTTGCCAGTCGTATTAGGATGGATACGGCCAAAGTTGTGCATGATTCCTGGGATTATCTACGCTCTGAAAAGGTGCTACGCCAGATTGAGATTGACTATGATTTAGTGCGAGTCCACGGTAGTAGAGAAAGATTAGATCGTACACAAAGTATAGGACAATTTCGGCGTATTAAAAGAGAGCAAGAAGAATATGAAATGGGTAAGCGTGATACTCTTCCAGAACCTAGTATTAAAGAGCTAGTTCAGCAGAAAGTTTATAACTTATCTATTGATCATCCCCAGATGCCAATCTTAATTATGCGCTTGCAGCAAGCCGATATTAGTGTAAGGATAGGATTTACCAGAAATGGTAAGTCTAAAGGTATTTCCTACCAGAAAGATGGAATTGCGTTTAGTGGTACACAATTAGGTCCAGCTTATACATTCCGAGGATTACAGAAATATCTTCGAATTGACTATCAATCACAACGGGATGATGTGCATATTGAATATCTGTTAGATAATCCTCTTAAGTAAACTCTAGAGAGTTAATTATATATAAACATGGATGATCTCTGAAAATCAACCTCAACTTTTTACTGTTGATAAACTAAGCTAAACTAGAATTAAGTAGCTGACTCATATCGCTATTGTAGTGTGGATTTATAAGATTTATTAGTGATTAATTGAGCTGAAGACACTGTTAATAGAGCATTATTTTAAATAATCGGTCGCTTCCTGATGTGAAAGAAATTATACTAGTCGGTCTTGCTTCATGGATTACTGATCAAGCTGAATTATTAATTTTAATTGCTAATGAACATTTGGTATTTAATAGAGAGTAAAAGTGGAGTGAACTGGGGTTTACTCCACTAGTATAGGATGAAAGCCTATGTCTAGTCTTACAGCATTCCTTGATTTAAAATTGCGGTATCTCCAATTTCCTTGTATACCGCTATTACGGCAGTACAAGTTATATTAGATGAACGATTGGCAAGATATTGTTCTTATCAAGCAACATCTAAATGGTAACAAATCAGTCTTACTGTTTTGGGACACTACATCTTAAGACAAACACTGTTTACAGTACACTCAGAGTGTCCAATTAGATAATTGTTCCTTCCACATTATATTAGCTGCATAACTAGACGATAAGAAAGTTTTACAATCCAGATTGTAGAACTCTTTATTATTTGATGTTTCAACATTTAACTTTAGTATTATTTTGAAAGCTAAATATTTCCTAAAGTAATTATTATTTTCCGGTGTATTCCTACTTTTCACCAACTAAATAATAACAAAGTATAGTGTGTCCAAACTTAGTCGAAAGTTATTATGGAGCCTTTCTACACTAACCAAATCAAGAAAGATGCATGTTACTGAGGTATTCATCATAAGAACTAGAATTTCCATACTTAATAAAAAGTATGAACAACCTTGGATTCTTTACTGGATCTAGGTTATATTCCTTCACTTTAAGATAAAAATCATTAATGCGTAAGTTTGATGAAATCCCAATGGTAAAGTTTAAGTCTACAGGTATGACTGTAAAAATTTTTTGACTATTTCTCGGCGACTTAGTAAATTGTGATAGTAAATTTCATAATAGTTATTTTCACTATGTTCCGGTTAAAATACATTTCTTTATAATCCTAGATTGGTTTTCTTTGTTTTAGCCTAATCTACACAATAATAATGCTCTCAATTATTAAAGTCATATGTTGGTAACAGTCTCTATAAATTGTATACACCAGTAGAAAAGGGAATTTATTTCCAAGGGAGTATCATATCTACTCTTGGACTGAGTTATTGCTATCACAAATGTAAGTATGAAGAATGAATATTAACTTGAGAGGTCGTAGATATTTAGGCTTATATTGATGCTTTAGATTTGAGCTTGATGATCAGGGTGAATATCTCTATGGTAAAGTTTCTAAATATATGTTTCGAAATACTGAATGAATAGAAGGATTTTATAAAAAATCATTTAGATTAATTAGCTAAACTTAATTTAATAGCTTTTGAAGTTAGTCCCTTAGCTATAAAGCCTTAATGTTTAGCTTTATCCATTACTATTTTTCTTGTAAAAATAGCAGAGACTTATGACAGGTCTTATGATTTGTTTATACCTACTGAGTACCATCATCCAAAAATTTTCCAATCATGAATATTGTTTCGATCAGATAATCTTTATTTTGCAAGATTTGTGTCATATCAGTCCTACAAATAACCAGTTAGTTTATCTTATCTATTTCGTTATGATCGGTATATAGAGGATACTTATTCTTTGTCTATATTCATAAATATACTTCGAATAGATATTATTAAAAATCCTTTGAGACTATAGTTTTATTCAGGTAATCCTATTTTTTAGCGACTATTATTTACAATATAAGAAAATAGTTGAGTACCTGAACTTTATTTCCAAATCGATTTTGGATCTTGGGATGGTAAGTAGTTATTTATATTAGGAAATTTTATGAATCTCCATTAAACTATTTTGATTAATGCTGCTAATATTTTTTTGTGATGGTCAGTTTATTTTATTATTTTCTAGCCTAATTTTCTCAAGATAATTTTTGTATAGGTACTTTTATCTAAACACTGACTATCTTGATTTTTAATATCTTTATGAGATCTTAAAATACTTTTGTCACTTGTGTTTATGATTTTGTGTTTATAATCCTTATATAGCTCTTTAACTATTGTAATTTAGCGAATGTAATGATTATAGAATTAATATTTACTTATTCCTGTATAGTATTTATCTTCTATTTAACTTCTAATAAGAACTAGATGTAGGTTAATACAAGCTATTTAAATGCCTCTGGACGTATTTTCTAAAGATACAAAAGTTACCTTTAAAGTACATTTAATACCAGTTTTAAATTTAAGGAATACTTAGTTCAAGAATTTGTTTTCTCCTGAATTAATTCAAATTTTATAATTATGTTTTCCTATATTCAAGGAATAAGGTGTAGTATCTCTTTAATACAAAACTACCCCAATGCTGTGATTGTTTAACAACTCGAATTTCAGCCATGGTAAATGATTCCTTAGCACCCTTTATCTTAAGATTTTTCACGTGTCTTTTTGTTATTTAAACTTCTTTATTCCTCAATTATTTATCTTTAAAATTAAAAGTGATGCATATTTTAGGATATAGAATATTAGGATTTATTTACTTATTATTCTATCATTAAGTGTGGTGGTGTGAGCAATTATGGGATATTTATTGGATCTAGGCATGATAGTTATTTTTATAAAGTTTATGAACTATCTTTGATATTATTGGCTTACTATTAACACATATTTGTATCTCCTTTATATTTTGAATGTCATCTCTTATCTTTAACGTTTTTAAATTTGGTTTTGCTTATAATTAAATATGATTCTGCAGTTCTTAGGGCTTAAATGCTTAATACTCTCAAAACTACCGATATTGGCTACTTTATCAGTACATTTTTTTACTAATTCTTATAATCCACTACATATTCAATATGTATTCTTAAATATATTGCTTAGAAGTTTTTTAACGAAATTTAATATTATTTAGCATCTAAATAATATTAAATTATTACATAACAGCACTTTACTACACTATCTTATTTTGTTTTTCTGTGCCTATATTCTTATTTTCTGCTACCAGTTGACTTAAGTATTAAGAGTAACTACGTTAAAAAGAATTTAAGCAAATATTTATCAAATCTCTATAGCTTTTAGAACAGCCATATCCTTTTTTTCATTGGTTTATCTCTTTAATTTAAATCCAGAGATATTTACTTCCTATAAGGCTAATCTCGACTACATTTTAAATCTAATTCTTCTGAGGTTCCATTAGTTAAAATTGGTTGTTGATTACCCCCTAATTTAAATACCATACAACTTATCAAAGTCACTACTAATCCTTGAGTTAAAGAGAAACAGTATGTAAACCTCGGTGTTGTACGCTTATATAAAATATATCCATTACTAAATGCTTAGTATAATATGGGACTTTTATATATCTGAAATTTTTTTACTATCTGCTATAGTATCATCATCATAATATTATATTCTTTGCTTGACTGTAGTCTAAATATTATGAAGATACATTACCTATGCAATGCTTTAATCTTAACTGATTAATGATGACTGAGTGTTGCTATAGCCTAGATTAGGTTATCCCTTGTAGTATTATATTGTGTTAATGATATTAGTTGATGATTAGTTTATTAATCTTATTAAATTTTATCATTGTTTGTTTTCTTACGTTTTATTTGGATAATAGTTCGTTTTTGTAGTTCATCAGCTATCAATATTAATAGTGGACAAATTGGTAACATTATCCAATAGGATAATGTTAAAGGTGCAGTAGCGAAGATTTTTTGTAAGGTAGGTGAGTAAATAATGAAGAGAAGAAGAAGCCATTCTATAGTAATTCCTATCCAAATTAGATGGTTGCTAAAAATACCCAAGCGCAAGATTGAAACGTCTTCCGAACGACAGGCAAAAACGTTACCATCTTGACAGGCTACTATTACTGCTAGGGTCATTGTTGTTGCCTGATTATAAATAGCCATTGTCGCAACATCAGCTGAGTGAGATATAATACTGAGTCTAATAGCTTGTAGTTCGGTAATATCATAGCCCCACATCCACCAAACTAAGAGAAATCCTGTTATACCCACCAAACCTTCTAGTAGTCCTAAAAAGCAGTAAGCACGTAAGAGTAAGGATGAGTTCAAAAGAGGCTGAGATTTCCCTCGTGGTGGTAACTCCATTGAACCAGCTTCTGGTTTTTCTGCTCCTAATGCCAATGCAGGAAGTATATCTGTACCTAGGTCAATAGCTAAGATCTGGAGAATTCCCAGCATTGGTGGTAGTTTCAGAAATACCATTGCTAGGAATGGTAAAAACTCTGCCATATTGGAGGCGAGAATATAAGTCATAAACTTACGTATATTTTGATATACTGTCCGTCCCTCTTCAATTGCGGAAATGATAGTGGCAAAGTTATCATCTATAAGAATAATATCAGCAGCTTCACGGGCAATATCTGTACCAGTACTTCCCATTGCAATACCGATATTAGCAGCGCGTAAAGCAGGCGCATCGTTGACACCATCGCCAGTGACAGCGACAACATGACCAAGGTTTTTATATCCTTCTACTAACCTGAGTTTCTGTTCTGGCATCACCCTCGCAAATACTAGGTTCGTTTTGTTTTTGTCGAGTATCTGTCGTAACTGAGTATCAGAAAGATGCCCTAATTCTTCTCCTGTAATAATTCTCGCCTTGCCTTTGACTAAACCAATTTTCTGGGCGATTGCAGCTGCTGTTAAGCCATAATCACCTGTAATCATTGTCACTTGAATACCTGCACGATGACAGAGGGCAATCGCATTGGCAACTTCTGGACGTGGTGGATCAATCATTGCTACCAATCCCAAAAAGGTCAGGTCCCGTTCCAATAAATTATTATCAAGTTGTTTCAATTCAGCCCCACCTTGATTTATTGCTACTCCTATTACACGATAACCTTGACTAGCAAGTTTATCATTCGCTACCACAATTTCCTCCCGCTGAGTTGGTGTCAGTTCTAGCTTTCTATCTGCATCCCATAAATATTGTGAATGTTGCAATACATCTAAAGTTGCACCCTTACTAAAAACCAAGTACTGTGAAATTCCAGTATTGTCCAACTGTAAATGTCCTTCTAGCAAAACTGTCATCATTCGTCGATGGGAATCAAAAGGTACTTCCCGAATTCTTGGTGCTTGATGTTGTAACTCCTCCAATTTTAAGCCGGCCTTAATTGCTGCTACTAGTAGTGCTATCTCCGTAGGATCACCTGATCCTAGCCATTGATTGGAATTGCGCGGATGGTTTAATTGTGCATTTGAACAAAGTGCTGCACCAGCTAATAGTAACTGCACGTGAGATTTATATTTAGGAGATATAATTTCTACTTTTCCCTTGGGTTCATAACCTACCCCAGTTACATTAATATGAGTATTCGGAATCCATAATTGGCAGACGGTTATTTCATTTTTAGTTAAAGTTCCAGTTTTGTCGGTGCAAATAATAGTTGTTGCACTCAGAGTTTCTACTGCAGATAGACGACGTACTAAGGCATTTTGGGTAGCCATGCGCTTGACACTAATGGCTAGCGCTAAACTCACAGTAGGTAGTAATCCTTCTGGGACAAATGCTACAATAATCCCAGTTGCAAAAATAAAACTTTCTTTCAGTTCCATTCCTCCCAAGAACTTAGTAAGTAAAAATATTATTACACCCATACTCAAAGCAATAATCGTAATAATGTTAACTACTCTGGAAATCTCTACTTCTAAAGTGCTAGTTTCCCGTTTTACATTGGTTGTAAGATGAGCTACATGACCGAACTCTGTATGTCTACCTGTTGCATATACTACTGCTCGCCCCTGACCAGCTGCAATTGTAGAACCTGCAAAAACTAAGTTGTTAGCTTCAGAAATATGGATATTTTCTGTAGTGATAGCTTCACAGAACCGTGGAACTGCTACAGATTCTCCTGTCAGGACTGACATATCCACATATAAAGATTGACTCTTAATAATTCTCACATCAGCGGAAATCCTATCACCTTCTTCTAACTGAACTAGATCACCGCTAACTAACTCACGGCTAGGAATTACACATAATTTCCTATCCCGATAAACTTTTGCTTGCAAAGGTAACACCTTTCTTAAAGCTGCTAAAGCTTTTTCTGCCTGGAACTCTTGCCAAAAACTAAAAACAGCATTGATCCAAATAACTGCCCAAATTGCCCAACCCAATTCTGGTGTTTGAGAAACAAAAGCTAGAATCCCTGCTATCCATAGCAACAACGCCATGAAGTGTGTTAGTTGGTCAGTAAAACGTAGAATTAAAGGTCGTCTTTCCGGTTCAGGGAGTTCATTATAACCGGACTCCTTTAATCTTAAATTTGCTTCTATCTCACTGATACCTTGGTCGGTTGTTCTTAGATTCTGGTAGACATCTCTAGGTGTCAAGGTCCAAATGTGAAAATTGGAGTTCATTGTAAACGGAAGTTCCCCACTTATTCTTTAATACTCTCCTATGTAGGCGATATTTCACTTTATATATCCTCTACCAATAGTATGAGGATACTATTGGTAGAGGATATAGTATCTGTTTATTGCAAAGTTGCTTCTAGAGTAAAATTTATGATTTTAAGGCTTATGTGTTATTTTTTCATGTTATTTATGATGGTTTATAATTCATATATAACGTTTAAGTCTAACTTTTAGCTCGAATGTTTACAAACTTTCCTTATAATGTAAAGCTAATCTTATAAAGATTTTTGTTATCAGTTGTAATTTCCTGGTAAAGACAATATAGCTGATATTACTAATTTCTAACCACTACTGATTAGTATTCCTCCTCATTTTGCCCAAGATTAATAGTTCTCTAACTGTAAGATTTGCAGAACCTCATATTCTAAAAGATAATGACTATTTATTGGTTGTGAGAACTTAGTCTTTATGTGTTCCTGTACTCTATATAAGAACGCTACTAGACGAGTATTAGTCTAGTACTTCTTTCATGATTTTTATAAGATAAACCTATTTTAATAAGATATTTAAAGATAATCTGATTGAATACTATTGATATAGTATTTCTTCAACTAGAGCAAGTTAATTAGTCTATTATAGATATAGAAAAAATTCTCTTTACTTTACTAGTGCCTCAGAAAGACTCATGAAGAATAGGATAATACAATACTTAAAAGGAATTTTTGGAGCTTTAGGTAAATAGGTAGAGTACTAATTAATTAGCTCTAATGTAGCTGTGAATAAACTCCTAAAGGAGCAATTAGTTAGAATGGGATACATCCAATCAACAATAATAACTACCAAACTTAATGAGGTAAGACCACCTAAACAAATTATAGGATAGTTTTGATATAGTAACAGAGTAGAAGGTCTGATCAACAGCTGAAATAAAATTAAGTTAACTTATTATAACTAGAACCAAATAGGTAACGTAAGAAATCACCCATCCTATTCACTAGTATTTCTGATAGTTCTAATTATATTGTATAAATGCTCAGTCTCTGATTATAGTAATTATTATCGATAATAACTACTGTTAACAATTATCCCAATAGAAGTAACTGATTAGAAATACAAATTAGTGCTCAAAACTGCGTATGGATTTGCTAAGGAATCCTGAATTCCTTACTTTATGTGCATTATACAGAAAGGATATAATTAATTATGAATTACTAATTCATTTCTCTGGATAAATATCAAGCCGTAAAAAATGTGGTTGAGTAATGACTTCGTTTATCAATGACTCTTAACTACGTTAATAAAAATAGAGTTGGACTCAGTGTCTTTAAAATAAGTATATATAAACAGGTTATTTATGGTAGTATGAGTAAGAGGTTTTCAGAAATACCTAAAATTGTAGGAGAGCTATTTCAGGGAACTGATTTCTCCAGTTTGTAAACAACTACCCTTCGTATTTTTTTGTTTGAATTTTTGCCTGAGTCTCGGTAAAGCTTCCAAGATTATAGGCCAAAATATATTTTATATTTTCGAGCGCTACTTTATGCTACTCTAGCGAAAGTAATTCTATGAGCAGGACTGTATAATTAGTCTTTCTAGTAGTTCTTAAAAACTTATATTAGCTAAATTAGATATTTGGATATTGTCATTATTATAGAATGTAACTTAAGAACTATGTTCCCTAGATTTATCACAGAGATTTTTAAATTAATCGGTTTTATTCAAGAATTAATAATATTGTGTACCCGTCAGAATTCTTAATTGGACAAGCGTTCTAGCAAGAAAATAGATTATCTGCAAATTATACAATTCCTGGTAATATGGATTGTATTTAGTCACTGGGTAATATATAGACTAATAAATCAAGATTATTCACAAGAGGCTGAATTTCTACATTCCTAATACCATATCTTTTGTAGTCAATTAGTATAAAATATAAAATTTACCCATGTGAATATAATCTAGAAATTAAATTCCTACACTAGTACGG
This sequence comes from Azolla filiculoides, assembly GCA_910574055.2. Lineage (NCBI taxonomy): Eukaryota > Viridiplantae > Streptophyta > Polypodiopsida > Salviniales > Salviniaceae > Azolla > Azolla filiculoides. The sequence continues at coordinate 17,435 of CAJTBH020000015.1, forward strand.
AATAATGGTAGTGCATTGATTTTGAGTTTATGATTGGTAAATTATATATATAGCCTTGATCCCAACGCCAGTTGAAGCCCTATAAATTTAATTATTCACAATTTAAGTCTTATTAAAACGCACATTTACACTGCGTAAGTACTAGGTAAGATATAAATTTACATAAGTAAATAAATAGGAGTTAATAGAATACCATCTTGAATTTTTTAGTCCTTGCTATCGAACTGAGAATTTTTATGTTTACCAGAGATAGAGAAGGGAGAATAAAAAGACCCAAACTATATCAACAAAATGCCAAAATAGGGTAGTTGCACTTACACCAAAATGACCTTTGTCGTAATTCCCTGGAATGAAAGAACGACTCAACATAATGACCTGGAGAATTACACCAATAAGAACGTGCAAACCGTGGAATCCAGTTAATAAATAGAATGTAGAACCAACTAGTCCTGTACTTAACCTAAAATCCAACTTATTCCACTCTGTTCCTTGACCGATTAAGAAAAAAATCCCCATACTGATTGTCATGAATAACAGCAACCGAAATTTCTTCAATTCACCATGCCGAAGAGAATTTTCAGCTGATTGAATGACAAAACTACTAGAGAGTAACACCACCGTATTAATAACTACAAGGGTATATAATTGCGGACCTGAAATCCCACGTGGTAGCCAATTTCCTGAGTGTATTAACCGCAGCCCAAGGTATGTAAAAATAAGACTTAAAAAGACAATGCTTTCCGATAAAAGGAACACAGTAAATCCAAAAATTGCCTTTCCATGGTGGTCTTGAGAAAGTCCACCACGAATTGGTAAGTAACGCTTTAACCAAAGTGGTAAGTATTTTCGGTACTTTTCTAAAGCAATGGGACTTTCATCTATATGAATTACACCACGATTTATTGATTGATAGTTTTTATTCTTTGTCATTATTTTTACTTTCCCTACTGAAGATATTTATAATGTTCTACTTAGTTAAGTATTCAGGATAAGCATAATCATTTTAAAGTTCATCATTCTATAGGAAAAATAGCTTCTCCTATATCAAATTAGAGAGCTATAATGAATAACCCTAGTGTCCAAAAGTACTGATTTTGGATAGATTGGGATCTTATATAATAGACTGTTAGCCCCTATCCTGAATTTTAAAGAGTCAACCTATTACAAATTCTAGTAAAATGGCCCACTTCATAGCTTCAACTAAAGGTTCAATATATAAACCGTATACATAAAACAGTTGAGTGTCTTAATAAACTCATAACAATACTAGGTAAGTTGAAAAATCAGGAATAGCAAGATCAATAGACTTCCTAGGAAATATAGTGAGAAAAATGGCGATCACAACATAACCATATTCAGAAAAGAGACTTTAAATGAACGTATATTATGTGTAAAATAATCAATAACCTTGGAATAGAGTGAGAGAAGAACTATTGCAATCATAAAGTTTATAACTATCAGGTAGATGCTGTCAGAATATAGGTAGATTTTAAATTGTTAACTCTAAGAGTTAGGATATCTTCAGCCATATCAAGAGTGGTAGCCTTTATTTCTTCTTGGTAAATATCTTCAAACATACCTTGCAAATAATGTCCCATTTACAATGGAGTCGTTAATCATTCTACTAAAAATATAATTACCTCATTGATAATTAAAACTTTAGGGAAATATTCATCATTAATATACTTACCTAACAGCTATTTTACCTACTTAACCTAATGTTTTCTAATACCTCCTAAACTAGGAATATTAATTCTAGTACCAATCTCTTGCAAAGATACTCAGGGTAGATCATTTATTAATTTATCATGTATCAGCAAAACTACAACTTAAATGTAATAATGCTCATAGACGAATTCCATTAAACGCTTAATCTTAACTAAGATATTAGGATAAATGCCATAAACCTCATTAACAAAATGTACTACAGCCTTACACTATTCTCAAGTGAGAGCTAAGAACTTTCATTCCATAACTTCTCTTTGAGTCAGTACGTTAACATCCATTTTCGTAAAAATATCATAAAATAAAGTACCTATCAAAAGTGTGATAATAAACTTATCCTTGTCAATTGCAACCTAACGATAAATAATCATATCTTCTTCAGATAGCGATTTTTTTGCAGTGGTCGTAAGGTCATTTTTTACCACAACAAACAATACTAATAAGAGTAATAGATTAACGTTACCTAATTTAGAATTTCAGTTTCTTGAACAGATTTGTCTGCTCTTATATCTCAAAATACCCGACATGCTCTAAGGTAAGTTTGAGACTAAAATAGGTCATAATGTCATATAAGATAGTTTCTACGTACTAATAAGTTAGTACTTAATAATGACTCGAGTAAATTTCCACTCTAAATCATTACTTCATATTAATTTAGACTGAAAGCTAGAACCATATAAATATAAACAACCTATTTAGAGGAAAGTTTATTTAACAAATATACCAAATAATTAACGATTATTAATTATTTGGTATATTTGTAGTTAGTATAAATTCTTGGAATGAGTTAGGGTTAATGAAAAGCCACATCCTTAATCGTATTATGTTACTGATAAAGTCCTCCATATGGGAATGAGGTTCACTGCAATAGGATTAACTATTGTAGTGAAGTAAGAATTCTACCAACCAGGTATTAGTCTCAGCTTCGGTCTCAGGTTTATGTAAGTAGTAGAGAGTTCTAATGATTTCTCCGACAGTACGAAAAGGAGATATCACCCATCATCTATACTTCCCTGAAGGTAAATGGGTACATATTTCAACCCCAAAATAAAATATAATCTCTTGGAACATTAAGCTCTTAGTAATAAATTCATTGTCCATATACAGCATTTAATGAACGCCTTGAAAGAGAAAGTTTGTCTGTAAATTACGGGACATAGAGGCAAACATAAACTGTAGTAATACCTACATATCCTCAACATAGAAATAGTAGGAATTTTACTATACAACACTACTATCCTTATGAACAAAACTCTAAAGTATTAAAAGAGGATACCCTCACCTCAGATGTATGAAGATTTGTACTTTAATATGTTTAAAGTCTAACGGAATCATATCAAAATGACAAAGTTGATTGCTATATTATGAATATAAGTAAACAGTAAAAAAGTGTCGCGTTCGTAAACCCCTCTGTCAAGATAAAGGTTGACAGCAGTGGTTGACTTGAAAGAACGTACTAGAATAATGACGTGACATAACCATCTAAAATGTCTATGACATCTTCTCTGAATAGACTAATTGCCTATACGGTAGATAAATACCAAGATTGGAGCAGCAAAAGCTTTCTACCTTGCTTAACTGTTCAAATATTTTTTGGTGATATAATAAAGCCTAACCATTCTGACATATTAATAAGATCTTCTTATACTTACTTGATACTTTTATGAAGGCTCTTACGCAGTATCAAATCAAGCAATAGCTTTCCACATCACTGAAAAAATTCTTATCTTGGAATATCCGCATTTGAAAGTATAGGATTTCATTGCAAAGCAATGAAAAATTAGCTGATATTTTTCATCGTCATATCTACGTCAATTTATAATCTTTACTATTATAAATAGTAACAAAATTATATTAGTAATTTTTGGGCTTTTATAGGGATTCCTTATAGTATATATACACTCATAATTCACCTCGCAAATTTGATAATTAGAGTAGTTCTTGAGTGGTAATAGAAATTCTCAAACTTGAAGATTTTACTCTAAAATAGCTATTAATTAAACTTTTGTAATTCAGTTTAAATGCAGTTTTTCTTGGTATGATCCCAGTGGATAAAAAGTATGTTCTAGTACTAAAATGATCCGTGTTTTGTAGAGGTATAACTGTGCTTTTACCTCAAAAATAGCCAAATTTTGAACCATAAGCTGACCAAAAATTCACCAAGCTTCACACCTTGCAGCAAAAAGTTAGATAAAATTTTGTACCAATAAATGGCCGCGTGTTAAAAAGGTAAATCATAATAGAGCCTAGAGTTGTCTAAACCCCAAACAGTCAAAATTGCCCAAATCCAACAGCAATGTCATCAACTTGGCTGCCAAGTTATGGTTCAAACAAGCTGTGAGGGACAGTATTTGTTGATTGTAGTCAAGGTAAAAACTCTTTTTATCAGCACCCTCGATGTTGCAAATCAATGAACTCAGAAGAATTTGAGTATTGGTGTAGACAGCAATAACTAACAGCACAAACAATAGATTTGATTCCCAAAATTCGTGCTACTCCACCCTCACGTCGTATACAGGAACGAGCCAAAAACGTGAGTGGAGTATACCCTAGTCGGAAAATGGGTCAAACCATCCAATTTGAAAGCCACACCGTAGAATTGTGGGCAATTTACCAGATGGAAAACGACCCAGAAGTCTTAGAATATTACTACCAGCTCCCACCCTTCAAAATTCAGTACAAAAATGCAGTCGGACGTAACATAAGTCATTACCATACCCCTAACTTCTTTGTATTACGCTCCACAGGAGCAATCTGGGAAGAATGGAAAACAGTCAAAGCATTAGAGCGACTAGTCCTAAAATACCCAGGACGCTACCAAAAAACAGAAACCAGACATTGGCACAGCCTCCCAGAAGAAGCTTACGCCGCCACCTATGGACTAATATACAACATCTGCACCAATGCTTAAGTACATCAAGTTTTCACCCAAAACCTGATGTTTATGTCAGATTACTTCGGGTTCAACACGAACATCCCCACCAGCGTCACCGAAAAAATACAGCAATGGGTAAAAAGCACCCTATGAACAACAATTACCGCAATGCTGGCATCGGTTCCCGGAGTCAGAGCCAAAGATGTATACGCTATAATTGTAACCCAACAGCTGTATGTAGACTTGTATGTTGTCCCATTAGTAGAACATTGGCGATTAAAACTGTGGGCAAATCAACAAAATACCGATGCTCATACCCTGCTAACACAAGAAACTATATTCCCTAACTTAGAATTCATCTCCCCCACAACACTCTTATCTAACACAACATTTTTGTGGGACTCAAGACCGTGGACTTTAATCAATCACGGTGAAACCACCACCACACTACTACCGAAAGTTGGGCAACCAATATAGTTACCAACAGCATTTCTTCTCCAATTGCTCTTTGCAGGTGATATTAGCATCTAATCAAAAGAGGAACTCAAAAGCACCAACGAAACCGTGCGCTCATTAATAGATGCCACCTCCCCCAGCGACCTCAGATAAGCAAACCACAGATTTCATCTAGTACAAGCATATTTCCAGCGTCACACAGAAATCCACAAAGATATTAAATCCCGCACCCTGCGTCGTTGGGTACAATAGTACCCAACGACGCAGAAACCAGCTTAGGTTGTGGTTATATTAGTCTACTGCCACGGACAAAGAGTAAAGGAAATCGTCAATCCAAAGTACCAACTCAAGAGAGCGAACTACACGATAAATTTATTACAGACTATTTTGAAACCCCTAAACAAGCACCAGCAGCTTCAGTCTATCGAGCATATATTCAGAGCTTGCCTATCCTTAAACATTCAAACACTCAATCAGCGCACATTCTATTCTCGATTAAAGAAGCGACAAATCCACGAACACACCACGGCAATAATTTGCTGTAGAAACAGCTGCTTATTCCCCGATTATAATTCTTACAGGAGGTCCAGAAGTAGGTGAAACTTTTACTAACCACACGATAGTCAGCTTGTGAAAGGCGATGGGAAAATCAATCGCTTTGGCTTCACCAACTGGACGAGCTGCCCAACGTTTGAGTGAAATGACTGGGTTGGAAGCAAAAACAATACACCGCTTATTAGAATCTGACCCCAAGACGATGGGGTTTAAATGCGGTAGCGAAAATCCTTTACCGCAGGCAGCAGTTATTATTGATGAAGCGAGTATGTTAGATTTTTTTTAAATACTCCTTAGTTAAAGCAGTTTCTGCAGTTAAAGCAGTTTCTGCGGGCACACAATTTTTATTAATGGGAGATATTGACCAGTTACCGTCAGTTGGACCGGTTAATGTACTTGCTCACTGGATAAATTCTGGTAAAGTGCCTGTAGTGGGAATAACTCAGGTATTTCGCCAAGCGCAACAAAGTGCAATTATTACAGCAGCCAACGAAATTAACCGGGGACAGTATCCGACAATTGAACACATCAAGAATAACCCTATTTCTCATTGTTTGTAGCATGGTGGAGGATTTGAACTAGAACACGGTTTACAAAAAATTTGTACATTAATTACAGATTTGATTCCCCGATTAGGATTTAACTCAGCTAGAGATGTACAAGTGCTTTGTCCGATGACATGGGATTAGTGGGTACTCATACTCTTAATAATATCTTGCAGAAACTAATTAACCATAAAAGTCCCGAAAAAGTGGAAATTACTAGGGTTGGGATGACGTTGCGGGTAGGTAACAGGCTAATTCAGCAGACTAATGATTATTAACGGGAAGTGTTTAATAGTGATTTAGGAAATCTTACTGCAATTAACACAGTTAAACAAGAGGTAAATGTACAGTATGGTGATCACGCAAGCGATGACTTATCAGTCCAATCGGTAGTTTATAATTATGCTGACTTGAATGAAATTACACTCGCTTAGAGTGTTTCTATACATAAGTCCCAAGGTTCTGAATATGCGGTGGTGATTTTACCTTTGTATATGCAATATTATATGATACTGAGTCGTAATTTGCTTTATACAGGTCTAACTCGTGCGAAAAAGTTAGCAATTGTAATTGGTTCAAAAAAGACGATTTCTTTAGCTGTATGCTCTACTAATAATATGCGCCGATATACAGAGATAAAGCAAAGGTTGGTCTTGTTGGGTAAACATTTATGAACTACTGAAACTAATATGAAGATATATAGAATAAATAAAATACCGAAAATAATTGAATGCGGATGCACGCAGATAAATGCAGATAGATCAATAAATTTTAGAGTTATGTACAACCTCACATAAAATGAGGACGTTGCTGAATCATGGGATAATTTCACCGAAATTAGAACAAATTTTAAGGGTTTCAACTACTAATTCATCCCGCATTTATACAATGCTAAAACTGGTATAAACATCTACTTTCATGGACAACTAAAAATATTGATTGGCTGCATAATTACATTGGTAGTACAGAAAATATTGTTTAAGATAATATGAGAGAATATTTTAATAAATTGATTAGTACTTTAGCTTGATCATTCATATTTTACGAGAACCTGCAACACCTACCTAAATCAACGAGATGCTTCAAGCCAATCATTTCTATATTAAAATAGTCATAGATATACGTCATCAAATTTTGGCAGGTGAAGGTAAAATGCACTCTGGCTATGAAAGTATTTTACTTGAAAATGGGAGTCAACAGCAAGATATTTAGGGCGCAAGTTAGAATCCTATTTCCCAAGGAAATTTCTATAAATGAATGGTAAATCTCCGTCCATGTCAAAATAGAACAGTGGGAATTCTAGATCCAGCAATTTGGGAAAAGGTCGAACAAATTATCCACAATTTATTAGGAAGTGTATGAATAACTGGACTGTAGAAAAAATTATATTTCGATGCGAGCATCTTTCTTTACATCTTGAAAGATTGGCACAGAACTTTCTACAAATGGCATCTCTCAGTTAGGATGAGGCTAATAGAGAAATGCTACTTCAAATTGTTAGAGAAAGTAAAGTATTTTTAGAACTGACAGCGATTGATTTAGATGTGGGCAGTACCTTTAAACTGGCTCAAATGAAACGTCAATTGTCTCGGTGGCATATTTATTGGTTGGAAACTTAGGCAAGTGATTTTAGTCGTCTGGAAATTTCAACCTTGTCTCAAACCTAGGCAAATCGAATTAGGGAGATGGCAGAAGTTCTGGTTTAAATTAACTAAAGCAAAAATTCATCTCATTACCTGCCCAAAAGGCAGGTAATGAGATGAATTTTCGGTAAGTTTATGACAGTCTCCCCGGATTTTTAACAAAGATTATGAAAGTCTTATTAAATCTAGATTCTCGATTTTCACACTGTTGAAAAAATACTCTCTTAAAAAATCGAGGAAACATATTTTGTGTAAGCTTTTGGAAGATAATGATTACATTATTTGTGAGAAATCTAAGATCTGCTTCTAGCACAATACGCTATTTCATGCGGCTTTCTTCTTTGGAGTAGTTATTGACTTAATTTATAAGATAGTGATCGCTTTACTAAAGCCCTTTGAATGATACTCACAGCCATAGTTTGTCCCAAGTAGAGGTAAATACGTCAAAATAGTTAAGATAGAACAGAGATAATTATTAAGCTAAATTTTATGTCTGATATTAACTGGGGATTAATTAGAAGCGGTTCAACATTTGGAAATCTAATTTGCTCCTTGACTCTTCTTAAGGATCATAAGGCTTGTCTTTAGGTCCGTCCTGAAAAAGATTTTGCCCAGGATGCACGATCAGGAGATGGATTGACTATTTACCAAATGAAATTTCATCAAAACAAGTCTACATCTTTGACTATTGCAGATGCCAAAAAAGAAGCTAAGAGAATTTCTGAATACTTCAAAACGCCTAGTAAATCACAAGAAAGATGGCAGGGAGTAAAAAAATGGATATTGGTAAGTAATATTGCGTTTGCTTCAAATGACGATAAACTGAAATGGAATAAAGATATTAAGACATTATTTACCAAGTTGGCATTAGAAATATCCTAATTGGCAGAAGATAGACATTGAAACACGACTGTACCAGTATCCTGATCTGAAGCAAGCTTATTTTGGTGGAGAAACGCAAGTTTCTTGGGAATTGCTGAAGCATGTGAGCAGATAAAAAATTTCAAGTATTTAACCATCCTCATACTATAAATGCCACTTATCAGGGAAGAACAAGAGAAGTAGAGCAATTTCGGAATCTTATTAATGATGCAGATGAAAAGATTCTTGTTATTCATGGGGCTAGACGTATTGGCAAGACTTGATTTCTTCTGCAAGGTGCAGAAACTCAGGCTTTACCAGAAGGATGCCAGGTAATTTAGGCAAATGTGGCAAATATGGGAACTATGACAACAAGTAGCTCATGGTTCATGGGATTAATTCCCGAACGTCGTACTTTAGTTTTGATTGATGAACCTGATGATAAAACTATTTTGAAGACGCTAATAGAACAAATTTCCAGTAGTCGTATTAAAACTTGGAAAATTGCTATTGCTATTCGTTCTTACAACGATTGAGTTTTGAAGTATCTAAAGGGAACTCGAATATGCCCAATGGTTAAAGAATTGCAGTTACCAGCTTTAGAAAACAATGAAGCAGTTGCTTCTTGTGAAGAACTTCTGAAATCAGGTTATCTGGAAATATGGACAGCTGATCGAAAAACACAAGCTGATACTCGGATTGCTAATAGATATTATAATTATCTAATCTGGACGGCGATAGCTGTCAAGCTTCTAGAGAAAAGACAAGAAGAAAACAGTATAGGCAATTTTGAAACAACGCCTGAAGAAATAGAGGAGTTACTATCTGGATACTTGAAAAGTATTATTACATGACAGTATACTATTAATCCTACTACACGAGTCGAAAATATTCTACAGTGGACAGCGTTATCTAATACCGCAAATCGAGAAGATACTGCTGTAATAAGCTGAATTACAACAAAGGTTGGATGTAGAAATTCCACAGAACTAAAGAGATATTCAGATCAGCTAATTGCCTGCAATATGCTTATTAACCAAGGAGGTTATGACCGTTTATTAAAAAAAAATCAGATATTTTAGCAGATTATCTTTTGCAAGATTGGCTAATTCATAATAACGAACTATCTGACGATGCCTTAAAATTGTTGAAGAAATCAATAGAATTTTAGAAAAGCCTACAAAAGTTTTAAATATTCTAAAACTACTCTTAAAAAGTATTACTAAATTTGAATTAAATCAACAGTTATGGTGCAATAACTATATGAATATTTTAAAGGAATTTCTAGACGAATAGTATGAGACAATTCCGAAAAGGAATGCTCGTCAGAAATTAGCATACCTTAATCTTTTACATGAATTTTTTTACTCATGTATCTAAGGTTTTGAAGATTTCAAGGACAATCGTAAATTCCAACTTATAATCAGAAGTTATTTCAACTATTTTCGGACAAGAAACTATTGACAATAATGATGTAATATTGGCACTACCATAGATTATTGACCATACGGCTATTACCAGTCAAAGTCTAAATGATCAGAAAACTATTTCCTTATTACTATATGATTTACTAATCCAAGAACATAATATTGTAAATCGTAGACCACAAGGCTTCCCCAATGATGGTAAAAGAGCAGTAACTATTCTGCCTAAAATCATTACAGGTGGTTTAGACTTTATTAGTAATTTTTAAGAATCTGCTTTGAAGATAGCAAATACTATATTAGAACACATCTGCCCAATGGGGAATATTAATCAATATTATAAGTTACAACTTAATATTTTATGCAAGGCACTTTTATCTGTTGAAAACTATGATACACGCTTTAATGGAAGAAACCTAATTGATCAAGGATAAATAATTACACAAGATCAATCCGGGTGGAGAATTAGAGATTCACTTCGTAGCAAAATCAAAGAGATTCTATCCGAGCGCAAAATTTCATCAAATCAGGCATTACTTTTCTGGGATTTATTAGTTGAATTACATCGAGAAATTAATAATGTGATTTCCTATTCTGAAAAATTTCGTAATGTTTTAATTCAGGATTGACAGTGGGTATTAAACTCGCTAAATAGTTATGAAACTCTAGATACTTAACAACTTACTACTGCTCGTAACACTTGGGATTGGCATTACTGATTTGATCGAGATCCTGAACTCAAAAAAATAGTAACTAACTCTAAAGATTTTTTTCAGAAAAACTAACTATTCCCAGAATATGCTCCTCTTCTTGAGAGAGATACTTTCCAATAGAGAGTTTTAGAAAAGTGGGGAGAGGGTATAAACTAAGAACTAGTTAATCCAAATAACTTACAGAGTATTCATGAATGTATTCAGACTAGACTTCCATTTTTGGGAAATCCTAATCAAATATCTATACCATTCATTGTAGCTGCTAAATTAGGTGAAAAAGCAGCACAATGTGAAGTCATAAATAAGTTTCTTGAACAAGTATTAACACTATCTTTTGAAAACCCCGAGTCTCAGTTTGCTACAATAGTTTGTAAAAACTGGGTTTGGATAACTAGAAAAAATAATTACTCAGAACTAACATAGGTATTTCAGAAGATTCTACAATGAACTAATAATAATAATAAAGAAAAAATTGTAAATCTGATTCAAGGAATTTATGAAACTACCTGGGATAGTATCTCAGATACAGAAGTAAATATTTTATTAGAGCAGAAAAATAATTTCTTACAGACTAATTCATCTATCCCCTTTCTCAGTTTAATGGGTGGAATTTTCTTTCCCAATTTAGACAGAATCAAAAATACACTACAAAATGTATTTAATGAGCTTGATAATCAATAATTGCTTAATCAGTTAACTACATTTTTAGCATTATTAGACTATGCAATACATTCACTGAATATTAGGACTAATAATGTAAATAATCCTTCCTTGAGTTATGGGATTTTAGATCAAGTTTTACATCCACCTGACATGTATAATCTTAATGGTAGAAGTATTGACCATTTACAAGAAATATTGCAAATATTTGCTAAACTAGATTTGGAGTGGCTCTTGAATGCTGTATAAACACGCTTAGAAATGTCTTTAGAATCCGATAGTTCCACTAGAATACGAAATATTACCCAGTTTACAAAGATTATCTGAATTGGTTATTCCTATTTGTTTAGAACAAGTAAATGATAATAAAGTAAGAAACATACTCACAACTATACTATAATATATTGATACTTCTCCAATGTTAGTGTATAGTTTACCTCAGCATTTATTTGAGGTTACTCTTAATAGAGTATTTACCAGTGATTTAGTTATAGAAAAGCTGCGAGATTCTAAAGTAAAGGAAAATCCACAAGAAATTTATCAGTGGTCAAATTTTGCTGGTTATTACCCAGAAGAGTCTCCTAACCGGCGTAAAATTGCCCATGAGACTTACTCTCTAGCAATTCAATTTAATGATAGTAATAAATATTCAATTCTACAAGCTCTGACTAATCCTAAATAAAAAACATGGATGTCAAGTATAGGAACAGTTGCTGCAATTTTTGAAGCAGAGGTAGAAACAGCAGAACAAAAACTAGAGACTGAAAATGATTCAGTTCTTAAACCATACTGGGAATGGAGATTGCAATTAGCATAAGTAGAAATAGAACGTCAAACTGAACTAGTTAAAGAGGAGATAGAAGAATAAATGCAGAAAGATTAAAAGATTATATAAATAACAGCACTAATAAGTTATGATAAATAGTTGATACATTAAATGTATATAGTTTTTCATTATTTTTGCATGATACATCTATCAATAAAATTAAAGAATTTGAACAAATAGGAGGTGATTTATCTTGTATAAATACTCTTGTGAATGGTAGAGAGGATCCCCATAAACTACTAGAAAAACTACTCTGTGATACTAATACCTGTAATGATATTTTTAGATATTCTGGAACAGAAATTACTTTTGAAAATGCCCGACTACTTTAGTTTCAAGCGTATCTTGCAACAACTTAGGCTATATATGACTCAATTACAAGTAAGATTTCTCTATTTTTTGTCTTGAATCAGCCTGTAAAAATCTGACTAGTCCATCACAATTAATTAGCCACTTTATCAAAGAAAATAAATCTTCTTATATTAGTTACTTTATAAAAGTAAATTATGGTTAGTTTATGGGTACTTGTTATGCTATAAGAAATTATTTTGTTCATCATAGTGCTGTCAATTATGGAAATTTTTTCCAGGGTACAAACCTAGTAGATAAATCTAAGATATCTCAAGATGCCTGGAATTTTATCAATGATAAAATAAGAGGATATAACGTAACAAATGATCAACATCGTTTAGGCTTAGAATTTGAATAGAACTCTTATTTAGATGGAGTTAAGATGCCTGTTCTCATGAAGTACAAAAAGCATTCCATAGCCTAGTTCATAAACACAAAATTGGTGAATACCATCTTCCCAAAGATTCAATTGTCATTGGTGCGGGTAATCGCGCTCAAGATAGTGCAATCGTTAAACCCATGTCTTCACCTTTACTCAACCGCATAGTTCATGTCCATTTAAAGGTTTCCCATTGAGACTAGTTAGATTGGACAAAAATCATGATATTCATCCCTGGGTAATTGAATATATTAAAACTCGTCCAGATCATCTCTGGAGTCAACCTCCTAAATATGAAGGACCTTTTTCCTTGATCGGGCGACAAGGAATATAAAACTAATATAGATAAAGGGTTAAAGGTAATAGATGCACTCAAAAAATCTGGTGCTTATTAACAATTTTATGGGGTTATTAAACAGCTATTTATAAGGTGCAGTTTGATGGTAAAAAAGAATGGTCTCATCAAAATAACAAAACAATAAAAATAAATACTACCATCATTTTATCAAGAAATCCTCGAATAATACCTGAGTAATAGACAGTTAATCATCCTGAAAATGGTGGTGTGGGTACTTCAAACACAGAAAAGAGTCAGAATAGGAAGATTAGCAGCTAACCTGCCATTACCAATAGAAGAAAGTAGCCATCGTCGTCATATACAAAGATTTTTGAACTCTAATCAATTGAGTGTAGTGCTGCTATAGTTTCCAACTATTGCACCAATTTTAGCACGATTACTTAAACCACTCTCCCAATTGGTAATTGCTATAGACAGAACACAATGGAGAAGCAATACCATTTTGGTGGTAAGTGCAATTTATCAGAAAAGAGCATTACCACTATATTAGTGTCTGCTAGATAAAGAGGGTTGCAGTAATTTGCAAGAACAAAAAAGTATTACGTTTAATAATTAGGTTATTGAAAAATAATCAATTAGTCATTATTGGGGATAGAGAATTTCATGGTACTGACTTAAGGAAATGGTTACATACTCAGGGTTTGAAGTATATCTTCAGACAAAAAGGACACCACTTGAGGGGGCGACAAGCAAAGTGAAACAAAAATACTGAACTTTAGACTAAATCGGTGATCTTCAATAAAAGAAGGGAGTCTGATTGAATACAGTTCCCCTTTTGGCAAAAGCTAAGAGAAGAATCACCTACTCTTACTCACCAATATGGAACGTACCTCCTTAAAAGGATTCCGTCAAACCACATATAAGTACTTAGGCAGAGTGAAAGACGCTAACTTTGAATTAACAGATGCGATATTACTAACGAGAAATGTTTATTGTCTAGCAGAGTTGTCCCTATCACGCCTTGTTTAGACGAAAATGCACAAGCCTCTAGGAGGCACTACAAGACCGCAGACCACAGCGACAGAAATTCATGCACCTAGATTATAGAACAGATACCAACCATGGAGAAACCTCTATTGGGAGGAGATCATACAAACTGGTCACAACCAGATACAGTCAAATTGAAAGAGAGAACCTATGAAGATAAGTGGTACATCCATAGCTGGAAATAAACCAATAACCATAGGACAGGGGTATAACACAATTGCTTGGATACCAGAAAAAGAAGGGAGTTGGGCATTACCTCTAAGACATGAACGAATCACAAGTGCCGAAAGTCCCATCTCAAAAACAATTTGGTAACTCAAACAAGTGTGTAAATATTTGGCTACCAGACCAATTTCCGTTTGGGATAGTGAATACGTTGTGGGCCTTTTGTCTTAGAAACTGGTAATATTCCCACAGATATTCTCGTTTAGTTGCGTTCAAATTTGTGGTTATAGGGTGAACCGGGAGATTATTCTGGGAAAGGCCGTCCGAAGAAACATGGTGATAAATTTAAACTGAATGAGCCAACAACATGAGGTGAGACAACATCTGTATTAAAAATAAATGACCCAAAATTGGGACATGTCCGGGTGAGATTATGGAAAAATTTACACTTCCGTCAGGCTGCTACACACCCACTGTTACTAATTAGGGTTAAATATCCCAACGCGCAAGGTAACATGAGAGTATCTAAACGTTTATGGTTGACTTGGGTAGGAGAAGAAATACCACCCCTAGAAGAAGTTTGGTCTCTTTACTTGCGTCGCTTTAACATTGACCATTGGTATCGCTTTTTAAAGCAACGTTTGCATTGGAATATACCGAATTTAAGCACTCGTAAGTAGTGTGAACAGTGGAGTGATATCATGCCTCTGATAACTTGGGAATTATGATTAGCCCATGATATCGTTACTGATCATCCTCTACCTTGGCAGAAGTCTCAGGATAGTTTGACCCCTGGAAGGGTTACTCAATCCATGAGTGGAGTTTTTGCAGCCATTGGTACTCCTGGTTCTGCACCCAAACCTCGCGGAAAGTCTCTTGGTTGATAACCCGGACAAAAGCTTCACCGTAAAAATCCTTACCCCCTCGTCAAAAAAAGTATCACAGTCACCTAAAGAACCATCTGTTGCTGTTTAATACTCAAGGTTATTCATACTTTTTCTAAGTCTCTGATTAACTCAGCCCTACTGGATCATTTTCCATACCTTAGTCTAAACTCCAGTTAATAAGTTTGAAGTAGATATTTTAGCTTAAATCAATTCGTAATTCGTAGTTAAAGAGCAGAAGCCTAGTATATTAATTTTGTCTTCTCTAACATCGTGAATTTTTGAAAATCTCACTCCTGTCACGTTTTTAATTAATTCGGAAATGATGTTTATATCTAACAAGTATAAATACGTCATCTTTAAAATTTAATACCGTCTAAAGGTAATAATCCTGCGTCCACCTCAGCAAAGTCTTCGTCCAGTACTTCAAGAGTGGAAAGGATTTGCAAGACCGATTTTCTCTTGATGAAGGAAATCATGGCAAAGAGAATACCATTTTGTATAATGGTAAGGGTTTCGGCCGTTTTTTTGGCTAGTTTAAGTAGGATTTGAAGGTTTTTTGGGAGTTCTACAAGGGTAATTTATGTCATGGTGGGTTCTGGTGTTAGGGAATAATAACTTTGGCGTACAAAAAAGGAAACAGGGAACATCTAAGAAACCTTAGTTCTGAATCTAGAGCTCAGTTGAAAAAAAACAGTGTCATTATTTCAATCTCATGTTTAAAAACATGAGTTTTTTCTGTTCCCTTTTCCCTGTGAAATCTATTTTACCTATGAGGGCATTGGTAATTAGAGAAGTAAAATATTTATTTTTTTAACAAAGGAGATTCCTGAGACTGGCAGGGCAAATGCACGCCTAATAGAATCAGCCGTAAATCGTTGTGTGTTCCCAAATTCTAATTTGACAATATCTCCTCTATTCGGAAAATAAGAATTAACTACCAATCCTCACTCCCCACAGCATTTCCCGTTTCCAATTTAGGATGAAATCAGGAGTTATACCAGGAGAGCAAATCATCAAGCGTATATTTTTTTCTTTTTTGTGGTGTAATCACAATACTGTTAGCGTCCACACTCAAATTTATCGCTATCCCTTCTGTTAAATTATACAACTGCATAATCCACATATCGCCGCATTTCCGGAGCTTGAAACCCTAACACAATATCTTCCTTTACTATCCCTCTTTACACAAGTTCTTGAGCTACTCTCATTTCCATCATATTTTGCTCAATCCAAATCTTTCCCTGCTTAATATCCAAATATAAAACACAACCATATACCTGCCGATGTTCATCCTATACCATATTCATGATCTAGTAATGGTCTTGTTCAAGCTCAAAAACGGTGTAGCAATTTATTAACCCATTGGCGATGAGAATAGCTGCATAATCTGTCAACAAAGACTGAATTATATGGGGATAAGAATCTATGGTATCCATTATACAATTACCTCTTAGATCGGGTCATAAATAATTTGTTTAATTTGATATGTTTACTAATAAAATTTCTGCAAATTCCCGTTTTAAAAAAGTTTCATAAGTAACCACAAGCATAGCTAAATAGAGAATACGAATTAGATCACTGATTTCTAAAGCCAGGTGATAGTTCAAAAACTGTCCTAACGCAGCATGGTAATTGGTCAGTGGCGAATCACTCGAGAGGGTCTTAATTTCAACTGCAATTTTTTCTTGGTCTCGCGCTGCTGCTAATAGTTGCTGGGTAACTAAATCAATTTCTTTCCTCTGTTCCGCCTACTTCTAGTCGCAGGAAATGATCGCTTATCTACCACTGCTCATTTTCCAAAGAAATTCTAACCACAGGATGAATCTATCTTTAGCTGCCATCGCTATCTTTCTCTGATTTACTTGCAATTTATAGAACAGTTGAAATAAAGAATGCACTTCGCCCCATCACACAGCGGAGCTATTCTCCTATTGCGTGGAGATCCGCGGAATATAAATACATTCGCGGAGCGTCTCCTAGAGAAACCCCTCCAGGACAATTGAACTGGGGCGGAGTACAAGCCAAGCTCCCCCTGCCATCTACCTCTTCTGACCGTAATTACACGCACCAAAAGCCATCTGGTGTGTTAACCAAATATTCCCAATGAGCGAACGCCAAGTTAGACATGAAATTCCCTGTACATTCACGGGAGGGTAGAATATAAAAAAAGCTTCCTGAAACCACGCTTCCAGGAAGCTAGATGTTAATTGTCATGTGATGGTTATTTCCCAGATGGATATTACTAATGTTGAGGTAAGCAACGTAGAAAGTCTCCCTCCCTCCGCCAGTAGAGTTGTATGTCATGATACTTCTGCATCTGTTACCGCTGAATTAGTAGAGGAGGTGATTCGCCAATATTATTACCTTACACCTGCTGTAGCAAATGATGAGGAGTTGATTTTGGCTTGGGCAGGGTCACAGAACCGTGAGCAAACTAAGCGAAAATACTATCGCTTTGGTCAAAAATTACTCACTTGGTTGAAAAATCAAGGTGTACGAGATTTACGGCTGGTTCAGGCACCAAAGTTACTGGAATTTATTGCTAGTTGGGGTGAGGTTTCTCCTTATACCAAATCTAACCAGGTGCTAATATTGCGATCACTATGGAGCTATGGTCATGGGGAGAATGTTGGCTATTTCTTACGGAATATTACTAGTAGTATAGATTACGATAATTTCAGTGACTTACCAAAGGCAGAGCGTTATTTAGAAGATTGGGAGATGGCACAGTTGGCTGATGTTGCCCAACGATTGAGGGAGCAGTACTGGCTAGTTTTTTCTTTGCTTTTTTATAGTGGGATGCGGGTGGGTGAGGTTGGTCGGGTGACGGTTCCTGGTGATAAACCGGGTCAGCCGAAGGAAGATTATCCGGGTTTATATTGGCACAATTTTAAATGGCAGCCCGACCCGATACCAGAAGATAGTTCCAGGGGATATTACACAATTAAGTTTCGGGGCAAGGGGGGAAAGTACCGGGAAATTGGTTTGGATCACGAAACTTCACGGATCTTTAAGAAGTACCGGGGGATGGCAGGTGAAAAGATGCCAGTGTTTCCGAATATGTCACCTAACCCGAAAAAGCGGGGTTTACCGTTGAGTGACCGGGCAATTAAAAGGTTGATTCAGGATATATCTGAGGTGGCGAAGGTAAAGTTTTCTTGCCACTGGTTACGGCATTCTCACGCATCGCGGGCGGTGGATAGTAAATCACTGTTTGAGGTGCAAGACCAGTTAGGGCATAGTAAGAGCGATACTACTAAGACCTATGTTCGTTCTAAAAAGGATGCGGGAACGGGGACTGTATTACCGAGGTTTTGAGGAGAAATATCAAAGTTAAAACAAATCCTTCGTTCTGTTAAAAGTCGCACCTTGGATTAAATCTTGAAATTATTGTTACTTAATTTTTTAGGAATGAATAGAAATCATTTTAATACTTAGAGTGTGATAAATGGATCTTTCTGGTTTTTAATTAGTAATAAATTCTGTTGCCTCTACAGATAAAGTTAGCCCAATATATAAAGCGTCCATTGCCCCTACTCCAAATTTACTTGATTGTTCATAAGCTGTGGCAATAATTGTATTTATACCCTTTGCCCAGTGAGAAACTTCCTCAAAAAATGCTTCATAAAACTTAACTTCAGTTTTTTAGTGATTATAAATTGCTTTTGGTAATACCTCTAATTTAAGAAAAATACTAGAAGCAAATTCTCGGTTTTCGTCCTCCAGAATTTGTAAGGCCTGTTCAGCGATCTCTCCTTGAGAAAGAGCAGTATAAATTAAAATACTAGCCTCAATAAAATTACGATTCATATCAGGTCTTCTCCATATCTACCTCGACATTCTGCTTTCTCTTTGTCTACTTCTTCAGCCGTTAATAAAGGCATACCAGAATCAATTATCTCTTGGCGGATTTTTCCTAACTTTTGGCCCAACTTAGAAGCAGATTGTTTTTGGTATTTTAGAGAATCAATAAAAGCTAAAATTTTTGATTATTCATCTGTATTTAAATCTTACTATTTGTACATGAACAAATGACAAAATAGTCGAAAAGGACTATCAGATAAAGATTATACCGCTTTATAGTAAGAAAAGATAGAAGCAGTCTTTTCAATAAAGACTATCTATTAATGGAGTTACAAGAATTCTATAAGACAGACCTAAAAAATCAGTTGAATCTAGCAGAGTATATATTGCTCAGAATGATGATCATTCTGCTGCGATCATTAGAAAAAGTAAGTTTAGAAGCTTTGCTTACTGACATAACAATTCCGATTAAATCTGAAAGTAGAAAAAGAAAAATACAGAGACTTATATCTTTACCAAACCTAACAATTGATAAAATCTGGTTCTCGATTATGAAAACATTTTTAGAAACATATTTCAGAAATGAAAAATTAATTTATATACTGATGAATAGGATAGCTTGGGGACATATCAATTTATTCATGATTAATATAGTTTGGGATCAAAGAGCATTTCCTATATATTTTGAATTATTACCAAAGTTAGGTAGGAGTAGCTTTGAGAGATAATCACGGATAGTGAAGAAAAGTTTACCCATTTTAAATAACCACAAAATCTGCTGCCACTCGTAATCCATGACTTTAGATCAACAAAATTAAATTAGGGTCGAGTCTCAATAAGCGTAGCGACCCTTGGATTTTTGGATAGCTGACCGCATCGCCTCAACTTCTTCCAGTAACGAATGTTCTCTAGTCCTGACCTCGCAATATTTGCGAGAGTTAGGCGATTGACGCTCAAGTTTTTCTGTTTTACCAATTTTCGGTAATTGGACAAGTTCTTTACTCATGACCCAAACTCCTAAAAAGCTTGGGGTATACCAACTAATTTTACCAACTTAAGCACAAAAGTTAGTTTTGCACAGTTTCTTAGAAAAGAAATCAACCTTCCACAGAAATTTGTGTTGATCCGGTAAATTGAATTACATGAATATTGAGTATCTAAGCAGCATAAGATATTAGCTGATTCTGTTAGTTATCGACTCTAAATCCGGGATACCATTACTGGAATTTACTGGTTAATTCTTCATTTAAAACTTGTGTCCGTACCTGAATCAAAAGATGGCTACCTTTGGGTATCCAACATATTTATTGCTTTTTCAAAAACCGCTTGCTGACAATCTAGTTTACTGCTGATTCTGTAAAACTAGTGGAAATAGTTTCACCACAGCAACAACGTTCTCAATAATTGGGAATATAGCTTTCATTATTAGAGATATAACTCTCCAACTCCCTCACTATTTTTAGCAGTTTATTGAACTCTTTTGATGCTTTATCATCTAGTTGAACTATTTCTAAAATATCAATCACTAGGTCAATTAACTCTAATACCATGAATACATTACCATGCCAAAGATAGCACTTAATACGTTTAATTTGTTTGAGGCTATCTTCTTGAATCTGCTGATATTTCCGACCCAAACCCCTGACCATTTGCTTGATTAATATTATTCTTATTCGCATTGTGATATAAAACCAATCCAGTAAATACTGTGTATCGGGGTTTAAGTAAGATATTAGCTTGGGAAGTTTATCATCACCATCTGATAGAAAAGTTATTTGTTGGTTCATTTGCATTCCTTAAAACTTTAACACCTTAAAGATACGGCGTTGAAGTTTATTATCGTAGCAATAAGTCATGCAAAAACGTTTTGATGTGCCGTCTGCTTTTATACTTTTACCAACAAAAACTTCAAAGTTACTCGCTTTTTTCAACTTCTTACCATAGGAACGAACATACTCGCCATCCAAACCAACTAGAAGTGGAAAATCAGGTCTAGGTAACTAGTTCCAGTCTTATGGGCATCCTTCAATATATCCCCCCCCTTTTCTTCGTACCGGAAACATTTAACCAGTTCCTTGTACGCTATCAAGGCATATTTACAAGATGGTTTAGAGTGTTTATTAACTAAACAAGGAAGTTTCATCACTGAAGATTAATATACAGATATTGATAAAGCTAATGATGCAGTAATTTTGCGGACGGAATCCTACTTTGAAGAGGTAGATCCCCAGAAAAATCAATATTTAAAGGATTTACTGCGCCAACTTGACATACCGGAGAAGACACCAAGCTTTTCCATTTTATTCAGACTTTACGCCAAGAATTAACCCAAGGAGAAAGTGCCATTGTCTTTACCCAGTACACAGACAGAATGGACTATCTGCAAGATGCTTTAAAACAATTGTATGGTAGTCAATTAGCTTGTTACTCTGGACAAGGTGGGTAAGTATTAACTATTAACAATTCACCGTTGACTGAACAAAATAGTCAGGATTCAACAGTCAATAATCAAACTACTTGGCGTATAGTTCCCAAAGAAGAGATCAAACATAAATTTCGCCAAGATGAAATCAAAATTCTGCTTTGTACGAAATCTGCATCAGAAGGATTAAACTTGCAAAATTGTGGAGTGTTAATCAATTATGAGATCCTCTGGAATCCAATGCGCATAGAACAACCTATAAGCGGAATTGAAAGAATTGGACAAAGATATCAAACTGTCCGCATCCAGAATTTTTATTGTGATGGCACTCTAGAAACAAAAGTTTATAGAAAATTACGCGATCGCATCAATGCCTTTGCTACTGTTGTGGGTAATCTCCAACCCATTTTAGCCAAAGTTCCCACTTTCATTGAATAGGTAGCTATGAGCGTAGATCCAAAAGAAGAGGATGTATCGATGTATGAGTTTGACTCGGTATTAGACACACCTCTTCGTCCAGGAATTGAAGCAATGGTGACAATGGATTTGGATGCTGATTTGGCAGAAATTGAAAAAGCTATTCCACCCACTCCTTTTACACCAGAAAGCATTGAGCATTTATTTACGACATCGGCAATTTTAAAATCTACTGGGGTGATTTTTGAGCCAAACGGGAAAGGACTTAGTTACTGACTTATAAAGGCAAGGAACACCAGGTTACTTTTTACACAGCTGTATTTGATAAAATGTCTTCTCTGAGATTGATGAATTTTAGAGAAACTTTGTTTGCAGGATTGTTACAGTCTTTCCTATCTAACTGACAAACTCAAGAGATAATGTAAAGTGGTTAAGCCATTAAGGAGGTTCTTTATAGTGATCTAGCTGTAATGAACAACGAAGATAAAGTTTGGAAATACTACTTTATTCGCTATTGCCACTCTTTGGGAATCACATTAAACAATTCACCCATTCCACAGCCGAAAAAATCACACACAACTGCTAAAATATCAACATCATAACAATTTTCAGAGTTATGATACAATCCCCTAACAACAGTAAAAGTTAGCCCATTCGCCTGAGCCAGCACCAACCTGGTCAAATATTGGTCATCAATTAAATCCTGTAAGCGACAACGAAGTTAGACTTTCAACTGCTGCACAACTTTTCTGTCACTTCATTTAGTAAATTTTGGTGAAACGTTACGATTCATTAAGGATACTGTTATTTAAAAGTCTTTCTTTTCTATTGTGTTTATACTTAACGCTATTATGGCGATTAGATAATTAAATAGTTAATCGCTATAATTGAAAAAGCAAAAAGGCGATCGCCCCATTCCAGCAAGAATATGCGATCACCCTTTAAAAACTAGACGTAACATTTGAGGTCAAAACTATGATGACACAAGATCAGGGTTTTAAGGTAGCTCTAGGCGATATCCAAGTAAGCAACTGCACAGCTAGAGTTAAAGAAATACATTAATAAACAAGCCGATACCATTACGCTATTTGCAGTCAATTACAGCTTTGATTACAACCGATTTACAGAACGCGCACTGCAAAACAAAGCCAAAACCACGCTAGCTAACTTTATCGGCTTTCTCCGTCAGACCTTTGATAGATTATTAGCTAGTGGTAAAGCATTACAGAATTTGTACTACGATTGCCTTACTTTTTGCCCAAATGGTAAACAAGTTTTTCACACTTGGCTTGAAAGTGAAGATTTTGGCATATCTTGCCATATTGCCTCCTCAGCCATGAAAATTTTCACTTAGTTTGACTAACTACCAAAGCAAATCCAAAGCTTAGTACGAAAAAAAGTCCATAAATGGAGCGTTGGAGCCCTGAGCCAATTGAGTAAAGTAGCTCATCACCTCATCAAAGAACGGGTAGATTCTGGCAAGAAAACAGCGGCACAAGTCAAGGGAACAGCAGAGAAAACTGCAACCAGCGCCAAAAAACTAATTCCACCATTGTTGCTACTACGAGTAACGAAAGAATAGATGCACCAGAGTTGGCTCCTGGGATACAGATTGTCGTTATTGCTGATGGAGACTGAAAAAGTTACAAAGGCATTATTACCGCCAAATGAGAGATAAATGGCCATGAATCCTGGTGGGTACTATTAGAAAATGTGGTTTCTCAAGAGTCATTCACCAAAATATTGTTTGAACCAGAACAAATTCAATTAGGAGTACTAACAAATCAGGGCGGAAGGAAGACTAGTCCAAAAGAGACTTTCACTGCACAACAAGTAGAACAAAAGATTGCTGAGGCTTTAGCAGAACGAGAAAGAGAACAAATAAAAGCCGAACTGAGGAAATTTATTGAAATTCATGATACTGCTATTCAAGCGGCCACAGTTGAGTTAAAAGCTACTCAGGAACACTCACAAAAAATGGCGTAAGAGAAGGAGAAATTAATTGGGCAGTTAATTGAAAAAGAGAGACAGTTAGACAGAATGCAGGATCTCTCTATAAAAAACCAACAATTAGAACAACGGGTAGCCTAGTTAGAGAAAGCATTAGAACAAGCAGGTCAAAACAGTTGGCAGAATACATTTTCCAGACAAACAGCGGCGCTAGTTAATTCACAATTAGAAGAAGCAACAATTACACCATTGATATCAGAAGTTGAGCGATTCAATAAAGTAGTTTCCAGTAGGGAACAAGAAGTTGCACAAGTCAAAGCTGTTAACCACAGGCAATAAGCTAAATTAACGAATATTGTCAATTTGATCACCAATACGAACGAGATAAATTCAGACCAAACAGAAGTTTTCGAACAATTTTTACAAATAAAAATTTTGCTTCAGGAGATTAGGATCAATAATACCTCTATAGATCCAAAAGTATAATTTAAAGAAGATTAAAACTCCTCCCAATCGCAAGCGCCATATAAATAGCAGGGTTTTTAAGCCTTGTTACCACAGTCAGGGAGCAACGCGATTTTATAAAATCCGGCAAAAATGTAATTTTAGCTACTCGCACTAGAAGTATAGCTAAAATATTTTTCTAGTATCCAAGTAAATTCAATCATATTAAAGAATAAAATTGCACAACAAAGTATCCTCTCAAAATATCGTAGGAAGACTTTTATCCAATGCTTTAATAAGCAAGTACTGATTAATACAAATACCTATTAAACAGCAGTTAGAAGTCTAAAATATTAGATAGTTTGAGGACAAATAAAAAAGGTGAAAATCGAATTACAGAAATTATTCCAGTTTCCAGCTATCCATTGATAACGCAGATGTAACATAATTTCCGCATTTTCCCTTAACCAAGATTTACTGTTTCCTTTCATTCTTGAAATAAACTTAACTTGCTCGTAATTCCCTGTCAAATCAATGCGAGTTTATTGCTGTTATTTCTATTAACCTAACTGCTTTCCAGTATATATTCGTGGTTAGACTTCTGTTCCAAGTATCAAATTTTTAATGGTGGTTTTTCATCCCTTTAATCCAGTAAATATAACAGAAGAAGAACATAATAATAAAATTATACTTTTATTTGCACTTTTGCATGAGTAAGCTTGGATAAAAAGTACTGGCATAAGAACTATTTCAGTCAAAGAAATTAACACAAAATTTATACCAATTCATCTGGCTCCAACTTGAACACAGGATTCAACTTAATCACTAATTGTGGTGGGAACTGAATTTAGGAATAATTAAACAAAATATATCAAAAAGCATAGTATTTTACATCAAATAATATCCTTTAAATAGGGAAATAATCTGTAGCAATATAACTAACACATTTCATAAACTTGAGAATTATGTGGAGTAAATCATAACTAACAAGAGGAAGAAAATGACTATGAATGGAAATGTACAGATACCAGCAAGTGAAGAAACTACAAAAAATAAACAATTAGAGACAACTAAATAAACAAGAAGAATAGTAATTATGACTGGTAATAAAGGAGGTGTAAGTAAATCCACATTTGCAAGAGGATTACTGCATTTATATCTCAACAAACAGCTAAAGTATTGAGCGTATAACTCACATCATCGCAATGCCAGATTGTATAGACATTACAACTCAGCATAACCTAGAGTCAAGCTACTTGATATTTTTACAAGAGGAGGTACAGATGACTTACCAATGGACTTAGAAAAAGAACTTCCCCCATTGGTATTAGTAGATTTACCCACTCAATCAGGTCTGCTTTTTAAGAATTCTGAGAAAAATTTGGGTGTATTTGATGCTATCAAAGGCTTAGGATACAGAGTCATAAGGGTGAGTGTACCATCTAGGGCAAAAGACTCAGTGAGTCTATTACAAATCCCTCAGAAATACTGTGAAGATCACGTTAATTATGTAGTTATAAAAATATATTCCATAGTGAAGCTGATAAGTTTAAACGCTATGACAGTTCTGATACTCGCACTACACTTTTAGATGCTAGCACGGTAAAAATTAAAATACCCAATTTGTATTTCAAGCCCTATAAATATATTGATAAAAAACTTGACTTTTAGTGAAGTTTTACAAGATAAACAAGCCAATATTGTCATTAAATCTTGTGTTTAATTTTGGTTGGAAAAATCAGAGGAAAGCGTATTGAATGCTAATGAACTATTAGGGATAAAAGAAAATATAGTCATCACAGATCAAGCCGCATAGCCAAAATAATCCAGGAATTATCCCCACTACTAAACAACTAGTAATGACAGTTGGCAATCCTAGCGTAGGTAAGTCAAAAACAGCAAGGTTATTACTAGAGTTTTATCTAGAATCAAAACTGGACTCAGAGTTTATTACAGTGGTAATCGCAATAAGTTATATGCTTATCAGCTATTATTAGCTATTGCTCAATTACCATTAACCCAAGGTGGTGCAGACCAATTATTAATTGATTTAGAAAGTTTTTATGATGTACAATTAGCTTTGAGTGATTTACCCAGACCAAGTTTTGAAGGATCCAGACAATTTGCAGAAGAAGTTATGCTGTGGGATGCAATTGCACAATTAGGTTATCGTATCACCTTTATACATCCAATTTCTTATCGGAGAGATTATATAGATTATCTACAAAAGCTTTTTAATTGTTATCACAATAAAGCAGACCAGATCATTACTAAGAATGTGCATTTTAGTGATGATTTTCCCTAGTATAATGGTTCTAATATTCAACAGCGTATTCAAGCAAGTGGAAGAGATAAATTATATTTAGGAAAAGTATGGAGAGATACTTATGAATTAGTAGAATCTCTGGATTCACCTTATAACTATGCCATCCAAAATTCTGAAATAGATTTTATGAACCGTTCTTATGTCTTTAACTAGATAGAATAATTTAGTTAGTAAATCCAGAATAATCAACATACTGGGAAACTATTAGCTTTATTAAACATTACATCAGTACTGAACTTCCACAATCAATTAAATAGCGGTTTTTAAGCTTTGTTCTAAATATGCAGAATCAGGAATAACTAGGAATAGAATTATGCAGAGAAAAGCCATAATTCAGAACACTTCTAAGATTTGCAGTAAATTAATATAAAGCTGAATAGAATAAAATTTCAAGAATAATTGACCACCCATAAACACAGATAAAGATGGATAAAATAATAGATTTTCCAGTCCGTGCAACCTCATATAAAATTGGTCTTAGAGTTATCTTTTATTTGTCTTGAAAAGACCAATTCCTCTATATTACTGAACCTTTACTTTTTAAAATTCTAGTTTCTAACTCCTGAATTGTTACTTTTTAGCTACTACCTAAAATAGAATTATGTTAGAAAATTTCAGCACAATCAAAAACTGACATATAGGACTCCTATATCATCTCTATCAAGAAACTTAAAAAAGGCACACAAACTTATAAACACCTCTGTAAAAGCTTCTTTAGATACAACATTAGCAGGATAATCAGATCATTTTAAGCAGAAACCTCTCGATGTGGTGAGACGTTCTGGTATCAATCCTAAAGACCCATTTTTCTTGATATTGAGTTCCTTCAGTAAATTTGAAGTATTAATAGAAGACATTGTCGGTAAAACCAATACTGTAGTCGAGGGTTGGACA
Source organism: Azolla filiculoides (assembly GCA_910574055.2). Taxonomy (NCBI): domain Eukaryota; kingdom Viridiplantae; phylum Streptophyta; class Polypodiopsida; order Salviniales; family Salviniaceae; genus Azolla; species Azolla filiculoides. The sequence continues at coordinate 45,102 of CAJTBH020000015.1, forward strand.
ACAAAAATAGATGACAAACTTAATCAAGTATCAAGCATAGCTATTGTTCAAAAAAAAAGTGCTATTGCTAAAGTAGCATCAACCTTGTTAAGCAAAGCAGAACAAAAAAATCTAAATCCGTCTTTAGTCCCTTAATAGCCACTGCCCTAGTATTATCTGGTGTAGTTGGTGTTGTTATGCCGGCTGGTAATATATTTTTTATTTGAAGAGCTAGAGGATCAACAGAAGCAATTCGCTTAACTTGAGAAGAACAAGAAACTTTGAATTGGACTAGGTCAAAAGACGGAGAATTTGCCCATCAGATTATAAGGTGGAACGATTTTGACCTGAGTATTTGTCGAGCAAAAAAAGCTCAACTGAAAGGCAGATGTATGATTTGGGTTGTAAATAATGACGAACGACAACATTATCTAGACCAATTAGATCAAAAATCAAGATCAAGCCATTAAACTGATTTGATTTGTTTCTGAACTATCTATCAGTTCCTCTACAATTACTTCTGTAGCAGCTTGAGCACGATTTTGACAATCGAGTTTAGTTAGGACACGATGGACATGAGACCTCACAGTACCTACATTCAAAAAAAGTTTGTCGGCAATTTCATTGTTTCTATCACGAATAGCAATGAACTGTCATCTGCAAAATGCAGATTAACAAAAGCTATGTGTGGAGTATGAATATTAATGGTTTCTAGTTCTTCTACTACTGTTTGAGCCTCTGCAAAAATCTCGATATTTTTGTCAGCAGATAGTAGCATTTTGATACTATATCGAGTGAAATCATAGTCATCAATAATTACTATTTTGATCATCTGATTTACATATAATGTGCAGTTTATTCTGATTTACTCGTATTAATGATGATATTTAGAAATGGTTAAGTATCTCTTAACTTAGATAGATAGATGACAAATATCTTAATTTAATATTTTCTTAGAATTTGTCTATTAAATTTAATGTCTGCATTATAAAATAATGAGTTCTGTTCGCTGTATCGCTGCATAGGAAAGAAAACGTAGTGTGTCACAGAGACGATCAAGGGAGTCGTTAGTTTATTTATACTGTGTTGTGATACGGAAAAACTTCAACCGATAATATGCAAATTACTTCTCTTGAGCTAAAAATTGTCACATGATAGTCTAAAGACAGATTTTTACAAGATTTTCAGTGCGTAAACTAGGAGATATAAGAATTTTTTCTTGTGTTGCTTACTGCTAAATATAAAGATAGATTTTTATGAGGAAAATAAAAAATCATTTTTTTATACCTTTAGATAGGAGTGCAATTAAGAGAGCTATGTATAGTAGGCAAATAATTTATGCTCTGTTTGCTGTTAAGAAGTCACTTTTTTCTGCTAAAAAGTCAGCAGTTTTAGATCTAATATCTAAAACTGCTGGTTTGACTAAAGTGATTTATACTAAATCATCTTGTTTAATCTCCTCAACAGGACGATTTTTAAAGTTTCTAGTATGATTGAATGAACTATCATTCAAAATGTGACAGTAGCCAGATAAAGATATATAACTATCCTAGTACTATTGTAGAAGTTCACTATCACCTCCACTCAGTTTTGATAAACGCAAGAAATTTTTAGAGTCATTCTCACGAACAAATTTCACTTTTAAGCATGTGTATACAGTTGTAGAATCAACACCAATTTTCTCAGCTAACTTTTTTTTGAGTCCAGACTTCTTGTAATAACTGTTCAATTAACTGAACTAATTGTTTTTGGTATTCTTGCATAGCAGAAAAACTAGTTCTACTATTTATAAGATTTAGTTTTTATTCCACTTTATACTTATCGGATTATGTTAGCGAATTCAAATAATATCTAAATTATTGAATTTGGTTGAGAATAACGGCTACATCAGGCTTTTAGAATTTTGTATTTTATTCGCCAATAATATGCTTGTTTTAATATAAGAGTTTAGCAAAGCTAAATTGGATAAAACCTGCGTACTTATTTTATTCTCTAATTGTAAGACTAAACATCTTTTCTTTACAAGAGGTTCAGCAAAATAATAAAGCCGAAATTTCTGACAAGCCAATCAAGCATTTTAGATCACATCTTGACATACTTTCCAGAATTCTCTTAGAAATCACGGCTCCTAATGAAATTTTTAAGAAATTATAAGTAAAAATAGAACCTACCCTGCATTGTACAACCATAATTAGTGCAGGGCGAAAAAGTTACAGAATGGACTTTAAAAAGCATCCGTCAACAAAAAAGGTGTCATCACTCCCAAAGCAAAGTTATACGTATATGAGGGAATTGACTCAAACTTCTACTAATAGAGGAGAGAAGCAAACTAACTCATCCTCTAAATTCTACTATCTTTTTGGATACACAAAATCTTACTGTTGCCGAAGATATTGATCCAATAGAGTTGGAGACAAACTCTGAACAAAATCAGGCAGCTAATCAATACCTATCAAACAGAGCGGATCATCTAAATGAAGTTGATAGCCTGCATGGCAAAGCCATAAATGTGGAACTAGGTAGATTAGAGGACAGAATTGAAAAGGGTTTAAGAGCTTTTTGGGAAATTGGAAACTCCTTGGATCAAATTCGAGATAAACAGCTTTATCAGCAAAGTTAAACAACCTTTGATGAATATTGCCTTAACCATTGGGAAATGTCGCAACGGTCTGCTTATCACTTGATACAAGCTGCAGTGGTTTATAAAAATGTGACCCGTAGACACAAAGTTTTGTAAATGTGATCCATGGATCACAAAATCAAATTCTGCATACCAATGAATGCCAAATCAGACCCTTAGCAACACTACCCCCAGAAAAACAACGCGAAGCCTGGGCTACAGCAGTTTCTACAGCCCCCAATAGTAAAGTCACAGGTGCTCATATTACCGAAGTAGCAAGAGAGTATCACCGAGAGAACTCAGCAGATAAATCTAGGCAAAAGCATTCTTTTAAACAACAACACCAATCAACTGATAATTCTGAGCAATCATTAAACCATAGTTACTGGAATTGCCGTTATTCTAGTTAAGAGTTGGTAAAAGATGATCACCAAAGTTTTTATTGCGATCGCTTGGATAAGTTAAATTCTGTGGAAAAAAACAGCAACCAACGGGGTGCAGAATGTGAACACTGGACTTATCCCTTTGGAGAATCATCTCAAGTCAGAAATAATTTAGTCTCCTTACGAGAAACTTTTAACCTCACTTCATAACTAGCAACATACTTGCAAGCATTAATACAAGATGCTGCTAAAAAATCAGACTTAGCATTGATGGAATAAGTAGCAAAACTTGTGGAAGAGGCAATTTTCAAAAAGAAAACTCCTCCAAATAGAGATATTCACCAAAATTTTATAGATATTATAGTTTGAGAAGTTACCTGACATTCAAAAAAAATACCCTTATGCAGGGAGAGGGAGAACAGGGGGACATGAAAAAAGAACGCACGGTGGAAGTCTTCGTTATACCCCGCGCCTCTAATTCTTCTGTTTAAAATGCCGTCTCAGGCATTAGGATTTATAAAGGAAGTGCTGTTTCCACACCACTAATTTTTAAAGTTGTAATGTTGACTGTGAAAGACCGACCAACCAATTTTCAACTTCCGCCGCACAACGAAGCGGCTTTAGAAGGACTTAGGGAAGCAAAAAACGTCGACTCCACTGTGGCTCTAGCAACTAGTCGTTCAGCAATTGCTACAAGTACAATTGCCCCCGCTGGCTGGTTGCTTTTTGGCTTAGCTTACAAACCATTGGTGAGGGTGGAGAAGATTACGCGACTGGAAAAGCTAACAACTGTATTGTTAGATGAATTTAAAGACCAAGGAATACAAGTCTTTCCAGTCCTTCAAATTGAAGATAAGAACCCTATTGACTTTTTTATCAGGTTTCCACGCAAAACTCACCTGTTTATCTCCATCAGATCATTAGGAGACAGGGAAGTAGTCTACAACGAAACTAGGGAAATTATCCAAGTTCGCAAGAAAAATAAGGGTGGTTTAACAAGCTGGAAACCTTGTCCATTGCTTGAGCTAGCAGATTACGAAAAGTGGCTCAACAAGAAGAGAGACTTATTTGGAATGTCTTCAAGGGAGGCCACAAAAATACGTACTGCAAAAGTTCTAGTCTTATGGCATCCTACTAAGAAAGCTTCAAATCTCAAAGAACATCTTTATACTGAAGTGGGAAGTATGAAAACTCTAGCTCTCAGGAGAAAAGGTACTATGTTTGTTATTCAAGAGGAGGAAGTAACTGAGTTCGTCAAATCTTGGTTAGCTACGTGCGAATAAATTAAATAGATTGAAAAGGCGAAAACCCCACGTCCAGTTAGGACAGCGAGGTTTTCCACATACATTCCATCATCGGAATTGGAGCGGGGTATTGGGTTTGCAGCCTAATATTTATATCCCTGTTAGTGATCTTATCTCAAAAAGTTGAGATGTAAAACCAGAAGAACACTGATTTTACAAGAAAATTAGGATTTACGCAATTACGATGCCTTCGGTGTAACCCTTTGGGGAAACAAGGTCAAGCTACGAGCAGCGTCTCTTAACGCTAAATCGTTAGCATGGTATGATGCAAATATTAGCTCTGCTAAAGCGCACCGTCTCCAGCAGGAGAAGCAAAGAAAACGTAGATATCACGGGAAAACAATTTGAAACCCATATTGTTTGTACCCCTTGCGTAAGTCCTAGTAAAAAAGCAATTCAGGAATTATATCTTCTTATCTTCCTGAGTGTGTGTCTCAAAGATTACTAATATGGGATAGCTCCAATTCCTCCAAAACACTTACTGGAGGATTGGCTATGATCTCACAACAACAATTTCATAACGAATTAGAACCACAGCAGCCTGAAGAAAAGAAACAGGGGGCAAGGGAGCAAGGAGCAGGGAGCAGGGAGGACACTATCCTGCGGGAAGCTGGCGCAACAGGTGGAGATTCGACACTTCGACCAAGCTCAGTGACCACCCTACCTGGACAAGAACTTTGTAGAAATGGGAGACTCAAACATGAGTTCTGCTCCGCTTTACCGCAGGAGGAAGGAGTCATTTCTCCCTGCCCTAGTTCGGCTTACGCTCACGGCAAAAGCCTGCCCACTTCCCCCTACCTCTTCATTAAACAAGATCAATTTACACCACAGTTAGAACTAGAGCCTATTCAGAACGACAAAATTAAATTCGCATTTAACGCCACGGGTAAAGATAAAAACTGGGATTTTCGGAAACTAGCAGCCAACTTCCAAGACAAAAAAGGAACTATTTGGGATGTAGCTAGACATGTAGAAGCAGGACACGCCTTATGTGCTGGGTTACTTGATGGGCAATGGCGAAGTAAATCTCATATTATTGGTTCTCAGTGGTTGTTACTAGATATTGACAACTCACAAACTTGGTTAGATAAAAATGGTAATCCATTAGATAAAAATGGTAGACCAATCAAAATTAATAGAGCCTGGGTAGATATTGACGGTAATGTCATTGAAAAATCAGATGGTAGACAAGCCAAGAAAATCTACCAACATCAGCTAAAATTAGACGAAGCGATAAAACACCCATTCATCAAACAACATTGCGCTTTAATCTACACCACAGCCAGCCATCAACCAAACTGGGACAAATTCCGGTTAGTATTCGTACTACCTGAATACGTTCAGGGTGCAGATACAGTAGAAGTATTAACACGCTACTTAATGAAGCATCTACCACATGACCCAGCCTGTAAAGATGCTTCACGGGTATTTTATGGCAATACTAAAGCCACATTCCCCTTAATTCAACCTCATGTCAGACTACCCCAATCTTGGATAGATAAAGCTGTAAACACTGCTTATCAAGAAAAAATTGAGTACGAGAAACGGATAGCAGAAATTACAACACGTCGTCTACAATTTAAAGAACGGGCAAAAGCTAACAACTGGGATATTGATCAGCTAATTCAACAAGCATTAACTTATATTCCCTCACGTAGTCCTGGTAGTAACAACTATAAAGAGTGTATAGATGTATTAATAGCGCTAAATTCTCATTATGATGCTGTAGATGCAGAAATTATTGGTGAACAGTGGAGTCCATCAATTAAGGGAACAACTTGGAATATTCGAGACAAAATTAGGAGTTTTCGCGGTCGTTCTGGTATATCAATTGGTACGCTATTTCATATTGCTAAACAGTATGGATTCAGGTTTCCAAAAGTTGAAAATACAACTTTTAATAGTAATCACCAAAATAACAAGTATAACCACTACCAAATAAAGACATTCAGGGATTACCGACAAGAAGAATTAAACAATTATCAAAAGGAGATATTTAAAGATTACCGCAGAAGAAACTTTGGTAATAATTTACACATTACCTTAACAAATGCCAAAATCAGCAAACAAGAATGGCTTGCTAAATATGGTATAAAGAGAGACTTTCAAGAGTTACTGCAAACTTTAGTCACTGTTACTCATAAAGCCCAACAATTGATAGGTAATATTGTTTACCAACCACAACCAACCATACTTTTACCAACTAATAACCTAGATGTTGATATCTGGTTTGAACCGAAAACCCGCACCCAGACTTACCTAGATGCCACTCAATCAGGTAAGAAATTTATCTTAGATTTATCACACACTGGTGCTGGAAAATCTCACACCGTGGGGGAATTTATGCCAGAACAATTTGGAGTCAATACACTTTTCTACGTCAGCAATGAACACCGTAATCCCAGTGTAGCAACTATTGAACAGTGGACAGACTTACCAGTACGCCACAACGGATTAGTAGCAGATAATAAGAGACTCACACCATTGGGAAACCCACAAATACACTGGCCGCAACGGGGGGAAGAACCAAACGTTGAGGGAACTTGTCCTCTTACAGATTTTTTTAATGCCCTTGCAACCAAAGGATACAAAAAAGAAACATCCGTAGAAGCCAGCCTTAACCCCATCTGCAATGGCTGTAAACACAGAGCTAATTGTGCGGGTAGAGATGCTGCTGGTAATGTCCTCCCGAAAGTCAATGGTGCTACCTTCCGACGTGATAGAAGGGATGCTCTAGCATCTAAGCGAATTCGTGCTAATATCAACTCTTTACCCCAAGCTACAGATATCACTGGCATGAAGGGAGGTGCTTTTATTGACGAAGCTTCTAGACAACTACAACCAGTTGATTTTATTAAAGTTAGTTTACGAGATTTTAACTCCTCGATGATGGAGGTGCAAAGTAAATTACCGACAGTATATGACAAAATCAGAGGTTTAGTTCTACCTCTACGGGTACTACTAACTGGTGAAATTCCCCCTGTTGAGGAAACATATCATGGGTATAACGATGAGTTAATCAGAGCCTTATTAGGGAAAATCCCTACAGATTTACCAGAAATTATCGCTGAACTGGAAACTATTGCTCCAAATATTGAAAAATTGGTACAAGAGGCTGATAGTATTACATTGGATGGGGTTGATAAATGCGATCGCAATTCTTTCAGCAGAAAAACATTGAAGTTTATCCGTAGCCACCTCAGTAAACAAGCTGCTCAAGAGACTTACAGGAATATTGACAGTTTACCCGTTAGATGGTTGATTCCCCTTCTAGAAGTGATTGGAGACATTCAACCAGGGGCTTTACGAGTTAAGAACAAACATCTAATTATTGCTACTAAAAATAGCCGTCAAGTTGATATTCTCAAAGCTTTTGACTTTGTTTTCTTGATGGACGCTACTGCTAACCGTGAAAATGTCGCTATGCAGTTAGGCATTAATCCAGAGGAAATACTGGTGATTTCGGAAATCCCACCAGATTACAGTAACCTGATTATTCACCAAATCACAGGCTTTGGATTACTGAATAAAGACCGAGGTAATAAATTAAAAGAACGAATTGCGGCATTGCGCGAAGAATTAAATCAACGTCATGATGGTAATATTGCTTACATAGACCACTTAGTACATAAAAATAAGGGTGATGGACATTGGTTTGCTGATAATCGTGGCAGTAATGCCTATCAAGATAGGCAAGCCATTTGCAGTTTTGGCACTCCATATCAGGATATTGGCGCATCAGGGCAAGTTTATATAACTTTAACAGGAGACAAAAATGTGAGTAAAAAAAATAAGGCTTTTCAAGATGTAATTAACCATTTGGTTCACACTGAAGTTGTTCAGTGTGCAGGTAGAACTAGAGCGAGTCGTAGGACGGAGGAGGTTACTTTTTATGTAGTTAGTGACAAGAATTTATCCTATTTAGCAGATTACTACCCTAATGCTAGGTTTATTAAATCTGATGCTTTTAATATTTGTCCAAGAGCAGGTAATGAGATACAACAGACACATAAGGGTATATTAACAGGTTTTAAGTTGCTGGTAGCAGAAGGGGTGACGGATTGGCAGAAAGTTAGTCAGGGGGCTTTAGCTAAAGCTGCTGGTATTTCTCAATCATGGTTAAGTCAGGTTGCTAAGAGGTATTTGGGGGGGTGGAATAGCTTTAGAAAATTATTACTACTCCTATATAATTCTCTATATAGGGTTAGTAATAATTCTCTAGAAGTTTTGACTAAAGAACAGAAGTGGTTTATTGATGAGTATTTACCTTTGTTGCAGCAGGATCGAGAAGCTGGTTATGAATCTGTGGATTTGGTGATTGAACATTTGATTATCTTTAGTGAACATCTTGGCTGGCAAGGGTTTTCTAGGGCTGTAAATGCCGCTACGATGGGAATTAAAGCTTTTTTAATAGATTGTTTGATAGCTGTGTTGCCGAAGGAGGTTCATGATCATGTTAAACACAACTGGGCTTTCTATTTAGCTAAACTAGAACCTGAATACTGAGTTTATACTTAGACTTGCTGATTTTTTATAGTTGGATTAAACCAATACAATATTGCGGTGTAGCTTGCTACTTTTTTCATGAGTAGGAGTAATTTCCTCTTGTCAAGAAAAACTACATTGCCGCATAATATACTATTTTGATTTATTGGAATAGCAACTAAATGCGGTAGAATTGAAAATGATAAGGTAGTACAAATGGCTTATATTGATTTTAAATTAAGTAAATTTAAAAAGAATTTCCAGATTCACATTGATGAAGAAATGGATTTATTTGCTAACATTAGATCTACCCAAATAAGTGAACAACTTCAAAATACTTTAGAAGAAACTACTGAATTTGTATTAGCAATCAATACTGGAAAAGCCGCTCTGAAATGATTATTACACCTATTTTATTAGAGGTAAGACGAAGGGCTAATTCTCAGATTAGTTTATTGTCAGGAACTGATTTTAATGTTGATGTTGAAAAAGGTTTAAATAGTTATTGTGATTTTGTAATCAGTCGTTCTAAGGAACAGTTAACAATTAACGCACCTGTGATGATTATTGTAGAAGTAAAAAATGAAAAAATTAAAGGTAGCTTAGGATAATGTAGGGCAGCAATGTTAGCAGTACAGTTGTTTAATGATCAGGAAGATAATAAAACTAAAACTATTTATGGGGCTGTTATTATCGGAGATATTTGGAAGTTTTTGAAGTTGGAAGGAACTGGTGTATTTATTGACTTAAATAATTATTATATTAAGGAGTTAAACAAGATTTTGGGCATTTTGTGTCAAGGAGTTCAATGGTGAAAATTATTTCAATATATTCAATATGATATTTTTACTTTCAATAACAATATCATTTCTGATGGTAAAAATATCAAAACTCATTTTTGTAAAATTATTGGTTCTACCGCTCTTCTTATAGAAAAGAATATTAATTTAGTTTTTCTAGCGACTATCTTGATTGTCAAGTGATAATTTAGGCAGTCGCTGCAATAAATTCTGTTTTACATAAAGGCAAAGGTAGAGTCATTATTATTAATTTCTTCTAAAAACCTTTGTTCATTAATTTAAAAATCTATATCTGCATAACTTTCCGTCAAGGTCAATAATCTTAAAGAATGAACTGGAAGATTTGCATATAAGGAAGTCTTAAAAGCTGTATCATCCTGAGAACCTACCATCTGTCTCAATTCATTAACATTAACATATCCTTCTAAAAAAGCTTCTCTAGCTAATGTATTGAGAACTCCTTGACATATATCCCCTAATTTATCCTGGATTTTATGTGTTAAATTATCTGCTAAGTTAATTATGATTTGTATAAATTGAGAATCTCCCAACTCTACATTTTTATTTTACTTCTTAAAAGACTTTAAAAGTTCCTGCCATAAAAAAAGATGTTTAACAATTAAATAGGAGTTCTATGTAACGTCTCTCTATCCAGGAATCAACCATATTTTTATAAAAAAGTCTATTACTCTGCTAACTCTTTGTCCTCCTTAACCAATTCATTAATTTGATTATACTCCATTAACGCTATCAGTTTAAAGTATATAAGTATTATTTTATTTTCAGAATTAAAATTTGCTCGTCTTCCACTGTAATTTGTAGTGAAGTGGTAAGTTCATCTGATTGATAGACTATAATCTCTCCATCTTCACTATTTTCTATTAAACTTTCTTCGCTTATTAACCTTGCTATCATCAAAGGAATAGTGTACAATATAATGTCTTCCTCATATATTTCTGTTTAGTTTTCTTCCTATTTATTCACCGCAGCTATAATTGAATTATTATTAATTTGGTTGAAATTATCTTGCTGATTTTTTATTGTACTCACCTTTAACTCATCTGATAATATAACTGGTAATTTACGAATAAACTCTGGATTTTCTACCTGGACTTTACTTGGCTCAAATGTTATTACAACAGGTTCTTACACAGTCCTTCCAGAGTCGAGATTAGCAATAATAGATGCCAGTGTTTTAATAGCATTATTTGTTGTTCAATGCTTACAGTTTCTATGAATTGAATTGATTCTAATTCATTAAAATCAACATATTTGAGAAGTTTGCTTAATATTCTATATATAAATAAGCAGTTTTAGCAGGGGAAATATTAGGGGATATTCTACTTAATTCTTCAGTGAGTATAGTTAAAGGACTACTTATCATGAATTTATGCCAACCAATTGAACAAAAACTAAATTGATTAAATATTAAACTTGAAGATACTGATTTTTGACTGATCTTAAGGATTGATTAATATCATTGTTGATTTCTTCAGATATATCAATAAGTTCACCCGATATTTGACTCTGCTTAATTTGTCCTAATTTAATATCCAGTCACACAGTTCTATGTTTTTCTATATTTATTAAATCTTTATCGGAGTTCGTGATTAAGATTAAGTATTCTTTACCTTGTACTATAACTTCTCCATTATCTTCAGAAATACCGAATACATCCCCATTTTTTGAGTAATTTCTGTGATTTGATTGATAGAATGTAATCCTTTAAAATTATTATTTATTGCTAAGACTACTTTTTCTGTTAATTCTGTGCCTGATTTAAATTCACTACCAATCTTTGCAATTCGCTGAATATATTCTGCTGACTTATCTAACTTTTGTGCAGTCAAATACCATGTTCTTAATTTTTTCAATGGTGTTTCTTTATTCTTAATAGTTTTATCAGCAACTACTTCCTTTTGAATATTTTTAGATGAGGAAATGCCTGTAGAGTTAGGCAACTTTATCTCATGAGATGACACACAGATGATTGCTATCTAGGTACTTAGAAAGATACTTCTGGAGCTGTTGGTGTAATAGGTTGTGGTTCTTGGTTACTAAGCGTAGTATTTTGTTCTAGCTTGGCTGTGTGTGTATATCCATTACTCACAAATTCTAACTTATATCCCTGTGTCTCTAAATATTGTTTTACCAGTTGGTCAATACCAGCAGTATTACCTACTATAAAAGAACTTTTGGAAGCGATCACTCTATCAATTAGTAGTACATAATGTTTATCAAAAGTTTCCAAAATTTCTTCTTGAGTAACACCCCTCCAAGGACCAGAACCTGAAACCATAATTAATTGTGTCATTAGCTGAGTACACCCCTGTATTTCCCCCCTCTAAACTTCCTGATAGTTACGGGTGCTAGAGGGTGTTTTAGGTGGTGCAGATCACATACCAATGAATTCAGTAGCTACTTTAGCCATTGCTATATCTTTTTGCATATGTGTTGCTACAGTATCGTTCAGGGGTTGCAGATTAGTAAGTGGGTTAGAAGTTTTAGGAGAATTAATAAGTACCTGTCCAGGATTTTTGGCTTGAGGTGTGGATAAAGTAGTAGTTCTTGCTACAGATTACTTTGTTGGTAACTTTGAGGATACTTGGGTAATAGTCTGCGAATTTTCTAATACTTTAGAATATCCTTTAATCAAAGCGGGAATAAACGGAGATTCTTTACCCTTGCCTTCTCAGTAGTTATCTTTGGTAGAAGTGACATAGTGAGTACAGTTTTCCAACTATTTCACTCCTCCCCTTTGGGTGATAGCTGTAAACAACTTGGAGTGCTGTTCTAACTTGGCTTGAATGATTTCTGCCATTAACTGTATTCGTGGTTCTCCCAAAGGTACTGTAGTTTTGTAGTGTTGGTAAGCTTGTTCAGCAGAGACAAAAGGCACTCCAGCAGGTTTATCTTGGGCATAAGTTTCTGGTCCATATTTATCGGCGGGTACTGCGATGTTATCATGGAAAGATACAGGATACTCCCCTTGAATTGTGCCTAATTCCTTGGCTTTAATAGTAGGATTAGTTATAGCTACATCTAGAGGCTGAGAACTTCTCGAACCGATATTCACCGGAGAAGTAATAACAGATGTCAGCCGTATGGCTGTAGATAAAGGTGGTGGTATAGCAGGTGTAACCGATGACTGTTCAAGTTTTGCGCTGGCGAAAGGTATTATTTTTCTGTTCATATAATCTCCCAGTGCTTCTATATTCAGTCCCCACACTTCCGGTTTATCCCTAAAGGTAGTAAGTTCTCGACTACTATGTTTTTCCATTACTGCCCACTGTTACTGATATGCTTGATCTGCAATCATTTCTGGGCTGATGCGGTATTGTTTGCCTACTCGAAAGGCAACTTGTTGAGAACCTCCAGTAGGAATATTGGAATCCCTACTGGAGGCGATGGTATAAATTCTACTTTAGGCGATTGCGCGGAGTGCACTGCCGGAGGTAATCACACTATTAGACGTACTGGAAGCGATAGTGAAGCGCTCCGTAGGAATCCCAGAATGGCCGGCCACCTATAGCGTTTGTCAAAGACGTGCTGGAGGTAATCGCAATATCCCCCTCTTTAAATCCATAAGCTTTGTACGGTTCATAAGTTCTAGTTGTATGATATCTACCATATCCCTGCATAGCACCAATAGTAGTGCTGATGGGTAAAGGGTTGGGTTCATTGTGTATTTCCAGAGGAAACATCATTTGCACACGTTTACCCGAAATTACAACATCCTTTTGTTCAGGTTTTAAGACAATGGTGCTATTAGCAGGTAATACTTGATATACTGCGGATATAGTTTGCAGATTTTTAGGAACTACAATTGTTCGCTGTAGTGGATTGTCATTTGATAAATTGGGTGTAACTATAACAGGTATTGTAGGTGTAGCTAATTCCTGAACTTCATCGAGTCTTTCCTCTATTATATGTGGTCTATTGGGAAGGGCATTAAGATATTGATTGTAAGCACTATTTTTTCTGTCAGCACTTAATGCTTCTTCGAGCTTTGCCTTGAAAGCATCAAAGTCATTAGATGAAATTGTACTACTAACCAAGTAAATTATATAAATACCTTTTCGTTCTTAGTGATACATCTTGTGGAGATAAAACATTAAATTGAATACTTTTAGATTTAAAGCAATTCTGAACTAATTCTATTTTGTGGTTGTCTAGTACTATTCCTATTAATCCCAGTACCTTATCTTCTTGACTAGTAAACAATCTTGTTGGAAGTTCTTGGATTTTCTCTAGTAATAGTCCACTTTTTTCAACTATCACCTCTTGCTTTGTTACCGTAGTTGGTTGGGAATTATCTTTAAAAGCTTGATTCCTTTGTCCAAATTTGGGGATGTTTTATTGTGCTGGGTTCAATGTTAAGCAAACTGTGAGAAAAACTACTTTCTAATGTAAAGTGTACGGAACTTTATTGACCATGTTTAAGTATTTCTAAATTTTGTAGTACTTCCTTATATTTTTTATAGTGAAGAACTTCTAATAATTCTCTATTGAGAAAAATGGCATTCCTATTTTTACTGCTTGGTACTTCTAAACTAATACCTTTATATTCTCCTCCCGTAAGAACTTGATCTTTCAACTGATAAACATTAATTGTGTTAGCTTTTAATAAATTGCTATGAGGTGATTCAGCAATAATAGAACTACCTTCATTTGGACTATCACTAATACATTTTAATTTAAATTAAAGCAGATTACCATTAGCTAAATAATTTATTTTTCTTAATTCTTGAATCGAATCATTATCCAATTCTCCTAATGTTTGACCAGCCAATTTAATTTTAGCTGTGTCAATAGGAACTGCTATGCTACCAATAGCGACTGTAACTTGTTCATTATTGAAAGTCTTACCTGTATGAGAAAATTTGCTAATTTCTCTAAAATTAATGTTGATTAGTGGTTGCGATGGTAAATTAATAGTTGCCGTAGCTGTATAAGATTCACCTGGTTTAATATATGCTTGTGCCTGAGTATCAATTGGTAATTGGCCTGTTCTTTGTTCCAAAGCAGCAAATTCTTTGTATTGTTTATTATTGTCTTTGATAAATACCAATCTAGAATTATGTCTTTCATGTCCTGGAGGATAGCAACTGACTTGTATTTTTATCGAATAATTATCTTGGGGATTCCATTTCCTACCAACAACATTATCTCCTTTCCTACCAATTCTTAATGCCTTGATTCGTGAAGATTTTAACTTCTCTAATCGCTTAATTATTCCCTTGCCAAAGGTTGCAAATACAAAATTAGATTCCTTCTTACGGGAGCTTAAACCTCAATTATTTCCTTGTTTTAATTCATCTTATTGAGAAATTGATATACTCCATGTTACGGCTACAATTTCTAATTTTTGGTCTTCAGTAATTAAATTATATGAATTTTTAGAAATAGCATAAGCTTCTTGGAATAGTAATTTGATTTGACTTTCTCTCAATTTATTTTTAAGTTCAACTAATCTTGCTCTCTGAGTTATTATTCCTGGTTTAAGGAATATAGGCAATTACACGTTGTTGACTAAGTATTCCCAGTTTTGAATATTTAGGTCCTCCATTTTCCGTTTCTCTATCAATTTGTTATACTTTTAATAAAGTATGGGGATTCTGCAAAGACTAATATTTTTTCTGGAATTTCTTCTAAATAAACGTTAAGTGTAGAACCTTTCTAAATTCCTGGATGTTCCTAGCGAGTAAGATTAGTGATGGTAATTTCTGTACCATTGTTTGTTTTGACAATAGCATAAGGTCCTTGTTCAGTTCCTAGACATTTATTTAATCTAGTAGGTACATTGAATTTATCATCAAATTCCTGTTTGGCTAATATATCTTGAAAGTTTTGTTGGGGAGTAAATTCTACACCTTTAAATAAATTTTGAAATTGGATAATAGGATGTAATTCTAAATGAGATATTTCGGAATATTTATTAACTTGCTTAATAAGTAACTTGACTGGTGAATAGCCAGTAGTTATAATACTTTCACTCACGTAGGCAGATGAAGATTTTTTATCTTTTATATGATTAACATCTCGATAAAGATAACGTTTATTTTCAGCTATTACCTCCATATCAATCAGGTTTTTTGGCACTTTTGAATAAATCCACCGCAATTTGATGGTGGAAATAAGCTGCTTTAATTACTTGTCGGTACATATTGCGATCAATTACTAGTGTTTATAGTATCACTTGAGAATTTACATTTTGAACAGATACAAGTTTGAGAAATTCCTGCATTTCTTTTCTGTATTCTTTCCTTATGACTTGAGGATGGTTTTGATTATTTTCTAAATTGACTAATTTTTATAATGACTACCAATTTGGTCTAAATTTTTTATTGTTGAGAATCCTATAACTTATTAAAGTTTTAATTTCTGACTCTAAAGCCTTTAGTCCTGTCACATGATTACTGATAATAATAACGCTAATACCACCACTCATATGAATAGCAATCTTTTTACATAGAAGGTGGTACACAACCTTCTATGTAAAAAGATTGCTATTTCAGTTTGACTGTGGGACCATAAGCATTTTAAGGTAGGTTTCTGTATTCAGCTTCGGCGGTAAAATTATGATACTTACTGGCTAATTCTATACCAATATATTTACCATTAAAATTCCGATCTTGACGTTCTGCTTCGGTTTCTATGGAGTCTAATTCTTTGGTTTTAATACCTTGTAATTTAGGAATTCAAGCTAAGAGGCTACCATCTGGCCCTAAGTAATCTTTAATGTCTTTGTTGATGGAAACATATAAACTATTAGTATTGAGGAAGTGGGAGCAAAGGTTAAGAATTTTTTCGCCCTCAGCTATTCAAGGCACAGAAATTTCATCATTTTTAAGTTCTCTAGAGGTAATAATCATTCCCCAGTCCAAGGTTAGGAAACGACCAAGGGTAATATCCCGCTATTCATTTTGTACAAAGCAGCTAAGTTCTTGTTTAACTTTCTCAGTTTCTAGAAGTTAGTTATGGATAAGTAAGTCTGCGTTGATAATTTTGTACATTAACAAGTCATCTTGTTCAGATTTACTATTTTCCTCCGATAAATTATTTGTATATGAATTTCTATCTATTTTAGGGTCATCAGTAGATAATTCCGCTGCTTCATTTAGTAATTATTCAGTTTTTTGTTGTTTAATAAAAGCTTTGCGTTCTTCGTATTTCTCACAATATAACTGTGCTACTTTCCTTGGGTCTTTCTAGATTTCTGCGAGTTCTTGTGCTTACTTTTCTAATTCTTTGGCAAAGTCTTTGATACCTTGTGGGAAAGAAGCCAGTAGTTGAGAAATGGCAGTCTTACCTTTTTGAGACTGTGATTTTCCAGCTAACCAAATATTTTGATTATATAAACCCGGTTTGATTTCGGTTTTAATTGGTGTAGATGGGTTATTTTTATTCGTTCCATTGAAGCTAGATATGGGGGTAGTGAGGTCGATTTTACGTAAATCTTTTTGCCAAGAAGGCTCCTCTAAATTCTGCGGATGCAATGTTCTTTTGCCAAATCTCTCTTTGGTATCTTCTCTATCACTTACTTTTCAACCAAAGCGGTGCTGTATTAGATGATAACTTTTATCTTTTTGTTCCTTTGTATTACTTAATTTGTCGTATAGCTCAGTTGAAATCTTTCCGTAGCAATCACCTAGTAACTTCCAGGCATCTTCATTTTTAAGAAATTCTCCACTTCCTCCAGTAGCATAATATACTAGTAAAATGTTTAGCTTTCCGTGGATAGTATTTGTAAGAATCTAGAACAATAGAAACGTAAGCACTATGATCTTTACGATCTGGACAGAGTTTTCAATTACTTCCAGACATTCTGGTGAAACGTATAGTAGCTTAGTTCTAAATAACAATAGTAATATCTCACCATTTGGGTGGTTATTTGATTCTTCTGCTGATGTATATTCATCTATTGGACCGAAGGAAAAATCTCTTTCTGGTCAAAAGAACTCCAAAAGTGTATTATCTGATTTTTTAGTTCAAAGTGAATTGTTATTCTGGAGATTACCATCTGTGTAAATCCACTTTTTTAGTCGAGTATGAAAGTGTTTAAATTCTAGAGTTATGAGTTTATAATTGATTTTTAATTGATAGTTAATTTGTAGGATTTTTCAATATATCCAGGATTAAAATCTCAGCTAAATATCACTAAGAATAAGGTCAATGAAGACAGTTTCTTGCAAGAAGAGTATTATCAGCAATTAACTGATAATTGTATGGTTTCCCATCTTATTCAGCAACAGGCTATAACATTGAGGAAAAATTATGATCAGTTCAAAAATTTGGTTAAACTAAGCCTGAACATTGGATAAATTTCACTGCTTATGACTTTTTCACAGAAGAAGAGAAGCAGCATTTTGATAGTGATGCTTTACTGAAACCGGAGTATGTGAAATATGCTTATGGTATTGATGTTAGCATTCAATCACTGGAAGAAATGGAACGTTGTAAAGAAATTGGAGTTGACAATTAAAATAATTTGTCTGCTCGATATGCTGGACAGGGTATCAATTTTAGTGAATAGCAGATGCAAGCAAGAATTATTGATAACAGAACCTATTTACAATGCAGGGAGTAGATGGAAATAGATTTGCGTAATTTTGAGGATGTTGATACTTTACTATTTGATTAAGACACACGATATTGAAACAAAGCGAAATTAGTAACTTAGATATCATAGATAACTACTAATAGTTCCCTCAAATTAGATTCTAAAAGTTACTTCAGTGATGGTGCTAGTGAAAGAAGTAGAATTGGAGGTAGGTTTTATTTTGTGTTTTATATCATTTGATATAAATGTGAAGCATTGTTGATAGAAACGTAAATTTACGCCAATTCTCCTTGATTTTCTGGTTCTTGATGCTGGTTGTGATTTAGTAGTAACTCTTTGAATCTTTCCAGTATTATTAAATCTTGGGGCGTCAAATCTTTATCTTTGCTCTCAGGACTATTACGGAGGGTAATTTCTGCAATTTCTTCTCCACTTTTTTTGCGTCGCAATTTGAGAATGTCTCTTTCTAGTTCAAGGTCGTAGTATTTTCCTGAATATGTTTCAGGTTGTCCTGCCTGTTACCAGAATAGATGGATAATATGGCTGATGCTGTTATGCTAGTGTAGTTTTTTGGTTTAGTACCCTGCTACTTTGTGATTAGGGACGGTATTATATCACTTACCAAACTGGAAGTTTGTCCATCTCCGTCTACAGAAATTGCACTTCTAGCTTCACTGTCAAGAGCATTTTTTGAAGACTTTCCTGAAGCGATTGCGCTTCGTGTAATTCCTGCGGGGTGCTTTACCATGGTTTGATTAGTGTCGTTGATATTTGTATTAACTAATGTTATTTCGTCTTCTGGGGATAATCCTGCTATCATTGTTTCGATAGTAGTTTCTGGCATTTCAACCTGTTTTGTACCCCGATAGGAATGTATTACAGGTAAGTCTCGTTCCGGCTTATAAGATACACCTCGTTTTCTCTGAGTCCCTGGAAAGCTATATGTTGAACCTAATTTATAGCCACTAACTTTGACATCATTTAACTCGAAAGCGATCGCTTCTTTAAACAACCCCACAGTATTAAATTGAGGATAAACTACAACACATTTTTGCCGAAGTCTTTGTATCAATTGGGTAACAGTTGGTTGATCTCTCGTAGCTGCATCAATGATGTCTGCTAATAGTTGGGTAATAGGTGGTTGATTGGAAGAGTGACTTTTCTGTTTTTCGGTTTGGGCGTGACGGTTACTAACAGTTGTTTCAAGCCCATTCTCCTTTTGGACTGTTTGAGTTATTCTGTCACTCCTACAAGATACAGCTACCAAGCCGTACTTTTTTTCCAATTGTCGTAATATTATCTCACTGCGGCGATAATCCCAGGAATCTGGTACAACCGAGCTATTTATACGAATACGAGAAGTAATAATTATGAATATGTGTGTGTTTGGTGTTATGGTGACGGGAAATAACGTACTGTTTTTGATTTAATTCCTCTCCTAAGAATTTCGTGGACTTGAGCTAATGCTGGGCAATTTCTCTGTATTGCTCATCCTCTAAATGTTCATGATATTCCCCTTTGTTATGGCATACATCATGGTGACGAATACAAAGAATGGCATGAGCGCCAGCATGTTGGAGATTAGGTCAAAATCTTCTGGCTGCACCAAATTCTTTAGTTAGTTGTATGGGTGTAGTTCCACTCATATTGCTGTTGATCATGGTTGTTTTCTTCTTACCCAGCAGATATTCTAAGGTGGAGCGAAAGCTGTGATTTTTTAACTGCTTGCCAATCAATGGGACTTCTTTCAGCGATGTCTACTAAAGGTTCTCTAGGTGGGGACTGAATACTTGATTGTATTAGAGATTTTAGAAAATGTGGTAAGTTTTAGAGCGATAGCGTTCGCGGAGTGTCCCGGAGGGAAATAGCACTACTGCAAGCAGTTCGCCTACTGTATTTTGATCCGTGCAATTCCCTTCGTGGCTCATCAAATATTTTCTTCTAGTTCATTACCTGTCACTCCACACTCCAGCAGTTGCATTTGTATTTCCTTAATGGATGTACGCAGGGATTCTACTAAGTTTTGTAGCTGCTCCGGATCAATATTTACGGCTTGTCCTATTTTCGCTGTGTTAGTTGCTGCTGTAGCTATTTGGTTAAGATTTATCCCAATAGTATTTAGTTCTGTGTACAACTTCTAATTTAACTGAGGGAGAGGGGCCATTCTACAACACGCCGTCGAAATCTAGCACGTCGAATAAATTTTGTGATACTCACTCTACCTTATTTTGCTTTTTGTTTAAGTTGCTCGTATTCATCAGTAGCAAAACGAACTGAAAGCTTAATTTTTCTGATAACTCCAGGTGAAGTAGTTCTGAAGATTTTGCTTTTACTAATTTTACCCTGTTCAAGTATACTTTTACCATAATGCTTAGATCAGGTCTTACCAAAATAAAAATATATCAAAAATTATATCTCGCTTATATTATCTGTTACTTTTCCATTTAGTGTTAGTTATTGCAATCTAGTTATTATCCTCTATAAATTGGTGTCCTAATCAGTAACAAACCCTTTGTGGCTTGTACTGGTGATTATGTAGCTATTAATTCTTTATCCACAAACAGAAGTAATATATGGCAAGCCAGAAAATTTTAGACAAGAGACTGAGATTTCAATTTTGAGAAAATACCCTAGATGGAATGTTGTTGAATTATTTGGTCAACCATTCTCATGAAAATATTGATGAATTAATATGATAAGCAATACGAATATATTTTATGCTATTAGCATATATCAATGTAGATGGAGTTAATAATAACTTCTTAGGTTAAGTAAGTTTATCATTATTGATGGATTGTTTAAATTATTGGGATTATATTCAAATAAAGTTAAATTTTAATTTAACCTTAGCTAAAATAGTTTTTTAAGGGATGGACAGTTTTAGTACTATTTTTATTACACACGATTCTGTAATAAAATAGAATTTTGATATTTATCAAAACTGAGTGGAATAATTAGTTACTAATAATATCACAGTTACTCAATCTCCAGAAGCTACGCAATATGATGACTTTTGGGACGAAGATGTAGAGGTACAGATGGAATTAACCAATGAACAAAAGGCTGTTAGACAGGATATTCGTTTTTTATTTGGATAAACAAACACTATAACTAAATGATTTAGTTACTTCCTGAATTTATACTTAATAAAATTAAATCACGAAGAATATATTTTACTTAATTGGTGGAAAAGTGAGTAATAAAATGACTAAAATTACATACAGTGTAACCCCGGATTTAATGCTGGCTATAAATTTAGGTGGTTCTCAAACTAAAGCAATTGGAAGTGTATCTTAAAAAGTGACTTTTCTACTTTGCCGTGTATGGAACCAGAAATAGCAGATGTATGAGTTGCGTCACTAGAAAAGTAGGAAAAAACTAAATCACTTGAAACAGATCCAGATAATACCTGCTGGGTGAGTATTAGTGAGGAATATTATACTATTGGTCTCCTAGCGAGAAATAAATATAGTGGTAATTCCTTACTCAAGCATTTGAAAAAAGAAAATGCATTACAGAAAATCTGTGGTGTTTTGTGGGTGGTTAGTCAAAAATTGAAACTGATGAATAAATTCACAGTTTTATTGGCTGTTTTATTACCACCTTCCGAATATCAAGATAAGGAGCATTTTGAATCTAAATTAAAACAGGTACTAAAATATTTTAATACACCTACTAGTGAAATTAGAATCAAATTGATAGACTTAAATGTTGTTCCTGAAGGAGTTGGTATTTATCTCCATAGACGTACTATTTGGGAACAAATATTTAGATGTCATAGATGTTGGATCATTTTGTTAGACGTTGTAGTGGTTTATTGAAAGACGATCCACATCTGATAGCTGCGATGGTAGCAGCAGGATCTGAATGTAAGTCGGAAGTTTTAGCTACTTTATCATGACGTAAAAGTGAAGCTGAGGTTTTAGCACAAGGCCAAGATATCTCTTTTACCCTCAAACTTAGTCGGGATGAATATTTTTGGGCATTAGTACGTTAGTTATTACAACAAATACCCTATAATATTAATGAACTGGTTTTATGTAGTCGTACTGTCGAGTATCGTAGGTCAGAATTAGAGGCATATTACAGTAACGTGAAATTGATTTGGAATGGTAGTGGAGAAATTCCCCCAGTACTTGATAAAGTAGGAATCGGTATGTGATTAGCAGATGTATGGACTTTGTATCACGTATTGTTTATTAGTACAGATTTAAGTACTAAAAATAGTAATACTACGACTAATAATTCTGGTTCTACTGGTTCAGAGAACAAGGTTGTTAACCTGCCTTCACCAAAGCCAAATGGCTTTTTGGAAATGCCAGATAGACTTTAAATTTTTTAATAAAGTCGAATTTCTGTAGCTGGTAGTTTATTGTGATGATTAAACCTTTAAGAATTAGGATAGGCGATTTCCTTTGGCAGTGTGCTACGTACAATCGCCTGAGACAACTCCTCCTTTTTTTCTGTTATTTCTCTACTGAATTTGGTCTATTTTATAACCATTATTCTAGATCAGTTATTCCTGAGAAATCTAAAAGTGCTTCCCTAGTAGTCCTAACTGTTTAACAGTTAGTTGATGAATGTACTCAATTAAGGTGGATGTAATTACACCAAATCGCTGATTAAGTTGTTGTATAATTAACTGTTCTTCACCTATTAGTTCACCATGTTCCATGGCCAGTTTTTCTGTTGGGCCAACTAGGGGCATTTTCTTTCCTCCTCCAAACGTTTAATTTTAGTGATTAATCCTTCTTGTAAAAGCTGAGGTAAACTCATCATTTTATCAATGATTTTGAATAGCTTAACTATTTGTTCTTTTGTTAATCCTCATTCGTAAAGTCCTCTAATTAACTTCCATTTCCACATCTCCCATTCAGTAAGATTAGTGGTTATACTTTTAGTCTTCAAGTGCACTATCGTAGTGATACTAAAGGGATTGTTACTAGATTCTAATTCATTTCAACACAATTCGTAATCAAGGAGTTTAGTAGTAAAAATCTAACGTGATCTTCACTATTTCCAATAGAACAATGATAGAATTAGCTCGCCAATTTGGTCTATAATCACCTGAAATTGCTAGACTAAGTACCTTGTTGTAGTAAAGATCGAAAGCGCGGTAGCGGTAGATAAACATTCGTTCTGTAAAATTAACCTTATAATGACTTTGGACTTCAAGGTGAATCAAAATCCATACCTGTTGTTTATCTAATAACCAAACTTGATAAAGTTTATTTGCAATCCGTTTTTCTGTTTCTGATGAAGCTGTAATCTCTTGTAGTTCTTGTCTAGAGGTTGAGGGGATTTCTTCCAATCAATTAATTCATAGATTTGACGAAAGAAAAAGAATAATAAGCGTTTAAAACATTCATTTAATGCTTCTTTCTATGATTCATCATAGTTAGCTGTTAATTCAGTCTTTTTTTAGTAGATCAGCATGATTAGAAAAAATATTATATACAGATTCTGCTACGAGTATATTTTCCTTTTACAATGGATATGATTTGTAAAATGCCTGAACTTTCAAGATTATTGAAGATAATTTCACAGCATTAGCAAATAAAACAATTATCCCAGTTTTTATAAAGTCTAGGGTATCTATATGAGTATAGGAGTATAGAATACTTTTTCTTACTGCCCAGGATAGATAGATTAGAAAAACTACAAATATTAATAATTCAAGTAGAGTTAAGGCTTTAAAAACTGTGAATACTATAATACCTATCCAGGTAATAAAAATAATTTTAATAATGAGTATAATATTTAATTTTGGTTTTTCTGGTGGTGCTCCTATCTTGCCAAGTGATGTAGTATTACTTTTATTTTTATAAGTAGCAGCAGACTTTGAACCAATAGAATCTCTGACTTTGCTAGTGCTATGAGTGATAAATCTTGTAAATTATTCTTAATTTAGGAGAGTTATGAGTTTGGCATTTAGGGCAAATGATTAGCATAGTTATCTAGATGATATTTACAGCAGTTTATATTTTGATGAATTGCATTTCTAGGTTGGTTTTCAATCATTAAGTGGTATGAACTAGACTTGATAATGCTATAAATTTATTCAAAGTGTATGATTTCATCTCTGGAGTAACTTTAATTTTTAAATATGCGAATTTAATAGTTCCTATTATAGACATAATAAATTTCACTTTAAATCAAAAGAACTCTTTTTCCTGGCTTTATGAGCTTATAGTAACTCATTTATTTAGCGAAAGAAAGAAGCCTAATTTTTTAGCCTCCTTTCTTTCCCTGTAATAATAAAGTCTGCTAAGGATTGACACCTAAACCATAGGTTAAGATTTAAAAATGTTATGCTTTGGGTTTTTGGATTTTTTACATATTTTCCAAAGATGTTTTAGATAGTGAGTGATTATCTTTGCTTATTCACGCAGCAGCTTTCTGAGGTGATTTGCGTTTGCGTGTAGAATAATCTTTGGACTAGTGGATGTATTATTTTTTCTGGTCTTCCTAAGTGTCTTGGTTATGATTTAATTTCTTTTGCAGGTAGTAACAGTTTTAGTGTAGGAAGAGGAAAGGGAATAGTTTCACTTTTCATGGTTTTTTAAGATGACATATCATTTTCTAGTTCCATTGTCTAAGGGGTAGATAATGTTTGATAATTAATTAGTTTATTAACTCTAGGAATTGACATTGATCTGTTGTCTGGTGTAACTGATGCTATAGCTTGTATTAATTGAGAAACTCCAGCAATAAAATCTATAAATATTACTACAGAGAAAGTAACACAGATAGCTTCAATCATTAAAGTAAGTACATATTGCATAATTATCTCCTTAAACACAGTGATTTTTGGTTTTCATGATTCTTACAAATGTTTTGCGTAGCGATATATCAATATCGCCACTGTATTAAAGCAAGATTCCTATGTCTTGATTTGAGTTTTCTGATGTATATGTAAGACTCACTACTGTCCGGTTAATTTTTGTGACAACCGGCTTAAATTTTAAGCCATCAGTACAGAATTTTATTTTTTGAAATCACCTAATAAGTATTGATATAAGACTAGATTAATATGAAGTCGCATAGAATAATTATAGCTTACTTCCCGTAGGGTACGCTGATGTATCTAGATAATAGCGGATGAAAATAGATAAATTAATGGATTTCGGAATTAGGTGAGATCTAAAAGAAAAATCTCTAGATTTATTTTTATTTAAAAATAGACAATTATCCTATACTTGATATGACTGAACTGTAAAGTTCATAAAGGGAAGAGAGTTTCACAAAGTTTTTGGTGTGGCTACATTTATTTTTCAGGTAAATTGGGATGCTTCTAATTTAGCTGAAAATGCTCTATGTACTGTTTTTGAACTATTTATTATCTAACTTAAAAAATAAAAACTGGGTATTGGGGAACTGTTTACCAAATACCCAGTTTTAAAGTAATCAAAAACTCCAAGTAGGTGGACGAAATAAAAATGAGGGGTATTGCGTTTTGTAAAATGCCTGAAACTCAATTAGAGTATTATATTGAGATAACTTTAGATACCGTTACATACCTTTAAAATTTTCTATTTACCTACTTAGTCGTAATCTCTAAAATAGACTTAGTTGAATAACTGCTACCTTCTTTATACTGCTACGGAAATCATGAATTTTGCTAATTGTACTAGATACAGGTGGTTGGGAGTTAATAGGTTTGATAGTCGTGATAATTTGAGAAATATTACTCATCTATTCAATATCTTCCATGCTGTGACTAAACAATTTATCTACTATTCCTCGGTGAATATGGTATTCTTGCATATACCTTTCATCATTTAGCTGAAAGTCATTATCACTGCCTTCACTATTTTCATCATTGGAAGATAATTCTGATGTATCTAAAGCAGCTTCATCTTCTTGTAAGATAGCATCAATTTCCTGCAATCGCCTGGAAACATCATTAATCTTTTCTGAATGTGGAAAAGATTGTCCTACAAGAGATTCCAATCTTGCTTTTTCAACCTTTGTATTTTCCAATTCTTCCTGCAATTTTGGTAGATATTTCGGTAATAAATCTATCATACTATCAAGACTGATTAAAGGATGAGAATGTTGAAACTCAATACTTCCTTTTCGTTGAGTAAGGTTAGATGGTCGCTAAGGGGTATCTAGGTAGTATATAGCCCATAGTCCGCGACGGTGGACATTGCAACCAGTACTTAATTTCTTCGTGCTTCCCAGTAGAATATGTACCTCACCAGAATCAATTAACTCAGACAACTTAGTCCGGTTAGATTTATTAAAATCATGAACGAACGCAATTTGTGATTCTGGAATTTCTAATGCTATAAACAGCATTCTGAAATACCAATAGGTGCTGTATTTGTCTGTTTTAGGAATACTTGTATCACAGAATATTAATTGAGTCCTCTTGAGAGTATTTGTTAGATTCCAAATTTGCCAACTATTCTAAATAAATTCATGCAACTTGCTTATATATACTTCTTTAGTTTCTCCCAATAAGCGTATTGTTAAAGTAGCTTTTATGAGATCCGTAGTTGCACCCAGCATATTATCAATGCTGGGTGCAACGTACTGAGTGTAGATTTTTTCAGACCTTTCTGGAGCTTCCATAATAAATTGGAACTGTGCTAAAGATAGTTCTATAACGACATCAATAAACTTAGCTTTTCGATGTTTTAAAACATCAGCAATGTTATCATTTGTGCGGAGGTTAATAAACTGATCCATCAGCCATTGCAGAGCCTGAATATTGCAGAAATTCTTAAATCGATTTACTACTTTGTATTTACCACTAACAGTAACTTCAGCCGAAGAAGTGGGTTCTATAAATTGACTGGCTCATTCATCAAAAGTTTCTATTGCCAATTCTCGTAATTTAGGAAGTTGAAATATCCGTATCCAATTAAATAATTTTGCCATAGTATTGAATGGAATTATACCCGTTATACCAATTACTTTTCCTGTGAATTGAGAACAAGTTTCTGTGAGGATATCTCCCAGAATATACAGAATCTTTATCTAGGTATCACTAGCAGTTTGACTCCAACTTTTGGGAATGCCTCTGATGTTGTATATATTGGTAGTAATTGAGAGATTCTTAAATTCATGAACCTTATCTATTACCAATATATCTGTAAAATTATCAAAATCAATGTGATTATCTTTTTTTGTTAATGGTTTTAACTTGTTGATTTTATTTTCTAGGCTTTTTAATACCTTTTGAATTGTTTACTGGTGATTCTATCATTTGACTCGTTTCTCAAAAAAGCTTAGAGAATTTTTTTTCTTGATTGTGGAATGCTAATTGATAATCCTCCGATAATAGTAAACTAACGAATTGGCAATCAGTAATGATAGTGCAATCAAAATCCCCTGTCTGAATGGCAGCAGTGAAGATTTTTTCCCTTCTGTATCTAACTTTTCAGGAGCTAATAAGTTTCCCATTAGATAGAGATATCTAAAACTCTGTTTAATTTGCTTTTCAGTACCACTTAGAATAACTAATATTGGCCTATTAGCTAATCTTAACCACCGACATTTCATCATAGATGCTATCATGGTATATATTTTACCAAATCCTACATCATGGGCTAGAAAAGTGGTATTTTTTTTAAGGATTATTGAAATACTCTCTAATTGCTAATAGTTTAATTGCATATCAGAATTACTACCTGGAAGCTAGAGGTAATTACCATTATATTTCGGGCAGAGAAAACATTAATTTGTGTGTTGTAATATGTATTGTATACAGTTCCACACATTTTGTTTATTCTCCCAAATCCAATTTCTAAAGGCAAATTTGATGACTTCTAATTTAGCTCGTGCTTCTTCTGTTGCTTTGTTAGATGCTAGAGTATTAATGGTATCCTTGCTTTCGTAAATAATGATTCGGGGGTCTTGACAATTTAATCCTTTTCCCAAAAGTTTGGTACTATCTATATAGTTCGTGCCGTATTCAGCAAGGTCGTCAGAATTCCTTCCTATTTTCTAAAAAGATGTGCTGGATGAAGTAATATGAGATATCATTACTTTAATTTGTAATATCTCTTTTGCAAACTACTGGTGAATTTCTAGTTTCATCCAGTTTGTAACCAATATTATGTGAATCTTCCTGGCCAAGATTTTGTTTTTTTAGGAATCTGTGAGATGATTCCAATCAATATTTGATGTTTCTAGATAAGCAAGTTTGATATCTTCCGTAGCATCGCGAAGCATTGTTAACGTTTGAACTGCCTTGGGTGCTTCTATATTTTTTGGTAAATTAGCACCAATCGCTTCTTCCAGTTTTCTGTAAATGTTACCAGATAAATATTGAGTAGCAAGTTCCTGTTTCTGGTTAATTGGATTATAAGAGATGAGATTATCAGTATCGAGTTCTTGACTGATTTTTTCTTGACTCAGGTTGCTAATTTCTGAGATATAATCCAAATCTAGGCAACTTTTTATATTCACGGAATATATTAAGGCATCTTGGGATGAATTAACTTTTGTGGGAGCAGAATATGAACGACAAACTCATTTAGAGAAAATATCAGCTAATTTGTAATTGCTCTTTTCTAGAGTTGTGACTAAGTAATAGTTGTGGTCTTTACCAACATATATTAGATTATACTTGCTAGTGATTCTTCCCCATTTGTGAGTGAATGAGTTATAGCTGTTTTTAGTTCTTGTTGGAGTTATATTAATTCCTAATCATTTACTGTTGATTGGGTATTTATGACTTTTATTAAACAGCTACGTAGCTGCTAGAAATCCTCAATTCGATTTCTCTCTACTGTTTCTACTAAAACTAAATGGTTTTTCTCTCTTTGATAAATTTGGTTTGTATGAATACAAAAAGCTATTTCTTTAATATGTTACAGTTCAGGTGGAACTAAGAGAAGTTATTCAGTTTCTTCTCTAGGAGAGTAGTTAAGATTTACAGGTATTTTACAAATGGCTTTAGATAAATCTCTGCCATCATCTAAAAGAGTAAAACCTTCACCGTATAGTTCATTAATGCTTAGTGTACCTAATAAGTGATCTACATGAGGATAGATTCTTTCTCGTAAATGTATGTATTGGGTAAATTCTTGCAGTTGGTTTTGATAATTTTTATTAAAACTTCCGCCTGTAAATTCACTTAGGAAATATTCTTTGGGATGAGCTTTAGTTTTGTTAACTTTATTACCTTCATCTTGAGGAACAATTTGCATTTCTTGAGTATTCATCCATTTTTATATATTAGCATGATAAGGATTTTGGCTTTTTACAAGATTAGTAGAAGGGGGGTAATTTGATTTGTAGCTATGCTTTTAAATACTCGGTTAAGAAGTTTTATAGCTGTTACTAGTTCTAGTTTTTATCCTAATCAAGCTCAGAATTTTTGAGAACTGGGAGCATCTAAAGTTTATGTTGAAGTAATGACTGTAATTAACCATTTTCTCTCACTAATTCAGCAGATTTAGCCGGACAATAGTTATGGATGCTGACTCTGGGAAAGTTATATTTTGAGTTATTTACTCCATAGCCACCAAAGGGAAAATTCCTACATACCAAATCAAAATATTCTTCTGGGAAGATGACCTTTTCAAATCCTTGATTGTACAACTTAGCTTTACCATACAAATATTTGGCTATAGTAGCGGGTGTTTTACCTAATTAAATGCAAACAGTTTTGACTTGCAGCATAGATCTTCTGGCATGAGTTTAAAGAATAAGCTATTACCGCAAGCTGGTTCTAAGATTTTGTCTCCTGTAAATTCTGTACGTGATAGCATTTCCTAAATACTACGAATAATTTTTGCTTCTGTATAATGGGCATTTAATATGCTACTGCTAGTGTTATTAACTTTATCTTATTTCACTAAACTTGGCAATTCTTTTTGTGTTTTAGTAACCTATCTACTTTGTGGATTTAAGCTAAATATTTCTGGTAAATAACCCCATCTGTTAATTTGTCTAATGTTTGTAGTTCCTCTTAGTGGGGAGTGTTGTTTAAATTTTATAGAGTAATAATTGCCTGTTTATTGTTTTCCCATTTTTGCTGGGGTGTGGTTTTTGATTCTGATCCTATTGTTGAGTTGATTATAAACATATTCCATTACTAAAACTATTTTTTGGTAATGGGTGTATAGTGTAAAGATACAATTTAAATAGTTAATTTTTACAATCTAAGTGTTACTATAGTAAAAAGAAAAAATATAGCTTACTCATAAATCTAAGCTATTTCAATTATCTCAAAGCTACGTGAGTATTTAGGTAGTTGATAATATTTGGCGATGGTTTAAAAGCATATAAATAATTATATAAACCGATAGACTTCTTATAATCGTTTACCTAAGTTCGCATGGCGGCAACTATAATTCTTTATTAGTAATGCTTTGGGGCTATCTTTCCCCTCATAATAAGCTTGGTATATCTACCCCAATTTCTTCAAATTTAAAATTTAATTCCGAAATAAAATTAAACCATTTATATAGAAAAATGCAAAAACTGCTAGGTAATACTATTACGGTATAAAGTTCCGTCTTTGGCCTTTTGGGTTGAGCAATAAGAAATATTTGTCAGTATCATTTTGTCTCCTTCTGTAAATATTCTCCCATGCGCTAATGCGTTTCTCAAAATGGGAAGTATTACGGAAAGTTTATCCACTCTCTCTATGTTAAGATACTTTTTTATTCCTACCCAATTATTAATATCATTATCTTTAGGTTTAAGATTTCTGGAAATATTCCAAGAGGAATTTGATTTCTTATCATCACTGAATATTGACATAAAAAGCTTATCAAATACCTTTAAGTATAATCTAGAGGGTTATTCTCTTCTTTTCTTTATCTTATTTTTCATTTTATTATTTTCATGTTAGTCTATCCTTTGAGAATGTATGAAAACCCTTAATGAAGTAATTGATATTATTAGAGTTACTGCTTTATTATCTATTAGTGCGGATTCATAATACTTGTCCAATAACAATGAGTATCTACGTAGAAAATCTGTGTAAAAAGGGCAATATAACTTTATAAAGTATATATTAAACGACTGATCTAATACAGATCAGTAAAAAAAATGGTTCTTTGGTTATTTTATGAAAACCCTAGTTTAAAATTATTTAAGGCCTTATTCTGTGTGCATTTCATTTAAAATGACGTGGTAAATAATCCTTAACTACTATAGAAACAATGCAAGAGCCCAAAAATCTTCCCATTCTAGTAATCTTGAATGCTGACAATTTTTAGTGGTAAAACTTTGGGTAATTGTTCTCACTTCTTAGTTTACAAAATGCTTATTCTGGTATAGTCTAGTCCTTTTGTGAGGTGTTAAAGTTGATAGAAAGTCATAGTTTATGATATTTAATAATAATGCGATTGCTCATTATTTTCCTCTTGTTTTAATTTAGCTAATTTTTCCCTTTGATCATTAGTTGTGTAGCCTTTAGTCTCTGCGTCAGTGTATAATTTATCAGTTCTCTTCTTTCTTTCCGATCAATTTTTTTAATTCTTCAGTTAGATTTCTAGTATTTGCATATGACCTAATAATTGGTTATATGCAGTAACATCTATTACTATTGACCTGATACCTATTATCATTTTATCATTTTTGTTCTGATATTTATTGAAATACTAGATTTATTTTCTATACCTCGACCATCACTATTACCAAATAATACTGACAAAGATTTGTTTAACCTAACTTTATGTTGTAAAACTTGTTATTAATTTATATTAAACTTGGAAATTGGCCATTTTAAACCGAACCGAAAGTATTGGTCTTTGGTTATCTATTCACTCGCCCATTAATAATATACAAGTATTTGGCATAGTCTAGTCTCTACTAAAAGTATCGAGAGGAAACTTACTGCTAAAGGTGAACTGCTTGCAGCAGTGCTAGTTTCCTCCAGGATGCTCCACGATCGCTTTTTTCCTGTGTACTAATTAGTACAAAACCTAAAAGTACTAAGACTTCTCTTAGAAATTTCTACAGGACTAGAAGCTGGTCGTGTAACCTTTGGCCAAGACTACATCCGCTCAATAGTAGCAGTATCTTGAACAGCTAAACGTGTAATGTTTACTGGCAATTTTTTAAATCGGCTATTGTTACCTGCTGCGGTCTTCCTTCATCAAAAGCCAGTAGTGCGGCTTCTGAGGCCAGAGTGTCTCATGCAGCACTGCTAAACTTGCTAGTACTAGCAGCGATCACTTCCAGATACTCTTCAGCAACTTTTATACCGTAGCGTTCCAGATGAATTCTGAGAATGTGACAGCGTTCAATTTCTGTGGGTAGATTAACAAAGAAGTTCTTATCAAACCGCCCTTTACGCTTGAACTCAGTCCGTAAAGCAGTTAGGTTATTACAAGTTGCCACCACAAATACCCCTACTATACACTTAGACATGAACGTGAGGATATTTCCTAAAATTCTTTGTGAAACTCTAGAAGTGTCGCCATTAGCGAAAAGTGCTTTCTCTACTTCATTAATCCATAACACACAAGGTGCGATCCCTTTAGCTTTAATGATTGTGCGGTGGACATTACTTTCAGATTCTCCCACTAGACTACCAAGCATTGAGCCAATGTCTAGTTGCAATAATAGAAGATTAAGGATAGTTGCAATGTTCTTGGCTACTATTGATTTACCTGTCCCTATTGCTCCCGCTAATAGCACTCCTTTAGGTTGAGGCCGATTTAATGATCGCGCTTCTTGGGAAAATAACTGACGATGGCCTTGTAGCTAATCCCGCAGTAAATCCAAACGGCGAAAAGGTATTGTCGTGGGTTTACCCACGACAATACCCATTTGAGCCAGTAGCCTCGTTTTGTATTCGATACAAAGGAAAGTTTAGCATTAATCACAATGCCTTGAGGAGTTAGGCGTTCTTTCACAGTCAACCGGAGAAAGTTTCTAACTTCTTCCAGCATCAAGGTTAATACTCCTCTTACTAAGGTTTTTTTATCTTCAGTGGTCAGAGAAACTGTAAAATTCACCTCTTGCTCACTGACAGATTCTTACAAATATAGCAGATATGATTCTAAGTGGTCTTGAATTTGCTCAATGCTGGGTAAAGGAACTTCGCAGCACCGAATTAGCCTCAGTAAAGATTCATGCAGTTGAATGTTTTGACCCAGAAGTATAATGCGCTTTTCAGTTGGTTTGAGATGATGATACAAGTTCTTGACTCTAGTGAGAATTTTCCAACTCAATTGTAGGTAATTTTTACCTACAAAAGGGTGAATATCTCCCAGAATGAAAACTCCATTCCCCTCGGAATTGTTGATGTACTCGAATACATATATTAGAGGGTCTATGTAAGGAGGCTTTTTGTAAGTCTCAATTGATTTGAATACCATTCCACCGTCGTCAGCCATTAGACATTGCTCCAAGCTGGAAACTCCCAAATTCCAGAAATACACAGGATTGTTGAGTTTCTCCATGACTTCAGTAGTTAACTATTGAATGATAGTAGCTTCTTCAGGAGATAGAACCTCTAAAGCCACAATGGGTATGTGAGAGTCAATGGTGGTAATTAGGTTTGATACTTTTATGGTTGTTAATAAGGAATTTTGTTTGTTTCCCAGTGAAAATGTATTGATGAAATAGCAAACGTTGTTTAGGCGAAGTGTAATGAGCAAAGGGAGGAATATTGAAGATATTTTCCTCCTCCCTGCTTTGAATTTATTGATGTAGTCGGTGTTGATGGGTATTAGTAGTGCGAACTTGTTGTTGAGATTCTGGTTTGTAAGAGTGATTGCCCTGTACTATCCCCAAAGCTTCCTCAAAAGGTTGTATTGCTTCTAGACAGGAAAATCCTTCAAATCCTTCAGCTTCTATTTTTATTTTACCTGTAGCAGTGTCAAAATGTATCAAGATTGCCCTTTTCATAAATTATCTCCGTACTTGTTGAATTTGTTGATGTTCTGACAATATAAGACGCAGGTTATGTACTTGATCTGTGGTTTCTTCTGTGATGGTGCATTTTTCTAGCTGTTCCTGTAACTGTGCTGCTTTAGCGCGAACCATGTTTTTATCGTAGGTTTGCATGAGGGTATGAGAAAAGAAGTTTTCTCCCAGTCGGGGTACGGTTTCATGGGCAGCCTGAATGATTTGATACAGTTTTACTTCTTGATCCCGCAGAGAACCGATATCTGCGCGGGCATTTAAAGTAGAACTAGGGATAATAATCTCTGCACGTTCTCCTTCAGAGTCATTGTAATAACCTTTGAGCAATTGTGGTTTTTTATAAACCTGCACGGTAAGCTATAAATCTTGTAGAGCATCAACTAAAAATTTACGATTAATTAATTCTGTGGTGACAGTTGAGAAATGTGACATCTTAGTTACTGTGAATTGGGAAATTAATACTGATAAATAGGGAAGCAAATAGTTGCTATTACTTCCTCTTTTAATTGTGTAGCAAGTGTATGAGGTATATTATTCTCATCTATACCTCATACCTTGTTTTTGCTCAAGGATGATACAGACAGGTTTTTTTACCGAAGTTTGAGAGACATAGCTGGAGGTTTGCCTACCCCCATACCTTGATTACTTGCTAACCTTTGAATATGACGTTGTTAATCCAGCAGCTTGGCGTAAATTTCGTCTATTTTTCTATCTTATTGAGAACGCCTCTGTGAATCAGGTCTTTTGGTATCTATAGAAGCATTTTTGAGAATATCTTCTAGATGAGTCATTATTGCTTCCAGACTGCTACCTGTTTCAAAATTGGCGTTATCCAAAAGCATTTGCACTTTCTTGAAATAATGTTCCATCTTCTTTTTGAATTTGACTGGTTTGCATCCTAGTTCCCAATTGCTCAAATTTTCGAGTAATTGCGCTGCTAGTTGTTCACCTCCAGCGATCGCCGATTCTCTTAGTGTTTGTTCTAAATTTGTATCATACTGCTCAATGAATCGAGTTATTTGCTACAAACATTAAGCTTTTTGTTCTGACAATTGCTTGCTAATAGCAGGAATGATCACAGGAGGACCAATTATTACTTGTAAATAGTCTTCTACTTCCTCTAGACAGGGAAGAGCTTTTACTAAATTTTGCTTAACTTTTTGTTGTTGTTCTACAGATAACTGCCAAGAACTCAGCGAGATGAATTTATCAATATGTTCTTGGTAATATGTGTAGGCCTTCTCATATTCTCCTCTCAATTGGGTGTGTAAATTAGGGGTAATATTATCTTGGATTTCGATTAATTGACTCCAGACTATGGGCACTAAATCTATGAAATGAATCCAATCACCATTATCATAATTTATCCATTCTTGGACTGAAGCAATTTCTTATCTTGATTTGTTTCCGGCTTCATCTAAAGCTTTGAAAACTTTGATGCTCTTTAAACCAACTTCTAAGGTCGTAACTTTTACTAATTCTGATGCTTGCTCATTTTGGGATGTTTTAATTACATCTGCCCATTTTGGAGCATTGCTTCTGGTAGTTTTCTGTAACTTAACTTTGAACCTGATTCGTGTTTTGTTTAGTTTGGAGAAGTTGTA
The DNA here is from genome assembly GCA_910574055.2 of Azolla filiculoides. NCBI lineage: Eukaryota > Viridiplantae > Streptophyta > Polypodiopsida > Salviniales > Salviniaceae > Azolla > Azolla filiculoides. Next base: position 80,686 of record CAJTBH020000015.1, read on the forward strand.
TTATTAAATAATAGCATTTTGGAGGAAGGTTCTATTTGACTTGGGAATGATTCCTTATAGCGTATTATTTTGGAAGTTAAATTGTTTACTTTCTTAGAAAAGCGTCAGCTTTTTTTGAGAGCTACAGCCCAAATTACGTAGTGTGATTTTAAGTTTGAGCTTGCCGCAAAGACAAAAGTTTTTTTTGAAAAAATTGGCGTGGTTAAATCCTCAACTTGACCTCATTCAAATCGAAGTTTTGTATGTTTTTATGTTGTGTTATTTGATTAATCACAAGCTTTGTTTGACTGTCTCGAACTTAAAGCTAAAACTATGCTTACTTATACTAGTTTATACACGCCTCTACTTACCACTTTATCAATATGTAGATGCTTTTGTCCTGTGTTATGTAATAATTTTCAATATAGATTGAAAGTTTTAAGTCAAACTAAAATTAGTCTCTTCAGGACTAATTTGCCATAATTCTAATAGCTCAAGTATTGCTTTTTGAACATCCCAACGCATTAAAGTTTTTTGATTTAGGCTTGTGAATGGTCCATCAGTTTCAGTTAACATACGCTCTTTTGGTATCTCCTTAACTAAGTGTTTTCCTTTTTTAGTCGCAAGCATTGCTGGACTAACTGAAAACCAACATCCTAAAGATGTAGCTCTTTTAAGCTATGTTTGTGTACCAGTAAACCAATGTAATATTGGAATATCTGCATCTTGAGACTGATCAAAACAATTAAGAACTGAATCAACAGCAGATCTACTATGAATTGATATTATGCGTCCACCAGCTTTTTCTGTAGAGTCTAGAATATGTTCTAAAACACGGGTTTGAATATCTTTAATGTACAATTTATTTTGCACGATTACTTACTCTAATTTAACTCCAAAAAACTATGGTTTTCAATGTAGACGTGATTTATAAGTGGTCGGACAAAAATAAACGCTTTTTCAAACTGCAATCCTTGGGCTTCTGCAATTTTACAAGCAGTATTTACTGCCCGTTTTAAACGCAAGTCATCAGCTGACATTTGTAGCCTTACTTTTAAATTCAAGTCAACATTTTAAACCTTATTATCGTTGACAGCTTTCTCCTGGATTACCTCTTCAATCTCTGCCAGTTTCTTGCGAAGGACTTCCTGAAACTCTATTAATTGAGAAACTTCAACTTTCTTTAGCGCGTCCCCAGAAACTTTATACAAAGAGCGTGTTGCCGTAGTTATTGGTTTAACTTGTCTTTCCATTTTCTCAGCGTCGGTACTTTGTAAGGCCATCGCCTCAGTTACTAATTGCCGGGTTTTTTGTACAGATAATTTTTCTGCTAACACCTTTTGGGTGACATTGATTCTAATTTCTTCTGCCTCTGATTCTGGTACTCCCAAATTTTTCGTAGAAATTTTTTGTAATGCTATGGCATGAACACCTTTAAGACCAGAAGACCTAATTGCAGTTTTCAAGTCTTCTGCTAAAGAAAGCATAGGAAAAATATTGGCATCAATAGAAGCGGGATTGAGTTGTAAATCTAAAAGTACAGTGAGAATTGCTGCTTCGCGTTCATCTAGGTCCAAAACAGCTAAATCTTGTTGTTGTTCTTCTGGTGTTACTGTAATCAGTGCTACAATAGAATTCATTCGTTTTTGTGCATTCAACCGTCGTACTACTGTTGAGAGAATCCGGGGAATATCTTGAGGTTCTAAACTAGTATTTATTGCCAATTCCCGTACAATGGCTTCAGCCTTATCCAAAGGATTGAGCTCTTCCCGATGTAATGAAGTAATTAAAGCTTTACGGTGCAAAGCATCAGGTTCAGGAATAATCACAGCTTGCAGATTTTCCCAACTCAAGTTTTTAGCACTGCGCCAACGTCGTTCACCATCAAAGATAACTAAGTGTTCTCGTTGAATTAAAATAATTGGTTCTAGTTGTCCATCTGATACTAGGGAACGAGACATAGAATCAATACTTTCTGATAAAAATGTTTGTCTCGGTTGCTCTGGGTTGGCTTGGATTCTTTCTAAAGAAATAGATTGGATACCTGATTGTGACTGAAGTTGTGCCCTGAGAGTTTGTAGCTGTGTTTCTAACTCACTTGATCCTTGAGAGCGAAGTTCTTCTATTTTGGCTTTGAGACGTTGAATTTCTGCCTCAGCTTCTGATAATCGTTGGCATTGCTTTGCGCCTGAAAAATAGTTGGTGAGGTCAGGAGATTTACGAGTGGTCATAAATTAGCACAGATTTAATTTGCACATTGAGACGATGATTGAGCAGGAGAGAGGATTCAAAACTTCTAGCCAAAATCAAAAAGGTACAACTTTTGGGTGCAACAGATTAGTTAAACTTTCACCCTTTCTTTACTCTTGCTGCCAATCAAAGCTGCTAATTGCGAGGCAATTTCTTTAAAGTCATCCTTTGCTTGATGACTAGGACGGTGAATAGGTAATGGTAATCCTTGTCCACTGGCGTTAACAAATTCAGCACTATCCCGAATTTCTGAAAAAGCATGGATATTCATCTGCTCTAACTGAGATGGTAATGCAGCTAACATTTGTCTATGGGCTGCGCGTCGAGCATCGTATTGGTTGGGAACAAAGCCGAGAATTTCTGGTGTGGGTTTCAAGCGTAAGTGTTTACAATGGTAGTAATACCATTCCAGTAAATGAGCTGCTCCTTGAATGGATTTTGGCTCTAGTTGGACAGGGATAATTATGTGTGTACTGGCTGCCAGTGCCATTAAAGGTAAGGGACCCAGGGTAGCTGGACAATCGAAGATCATTAAATCATGTTCTAGAGGATAGTCAGTTAAGCGATCACCTAATAAGTAAGCTCCTCGTTTGTGTAAAACCAATTCATCTGCTGTTTCGGTAAGAACCATACCACCCTGACAAATAACTACTTTATCGGTGTGTTTACTCCAGCAAGGTGTTAACGGCCAGTTACCATCAAAATCATCTTTGAGGACAGCAGCTAAAGTATGTTCTGGTTCTGGTTGATTTAAACCACAAAACAGTGTCAGTGATCCTTGCGAGTCAAGGTCAAATAGTGCTACCTTATACCTGTGTTTTGCTAGACTATAAGCTAGGTGGACAGAAAGGGTTGTCTTACCACTTCCTCCGGCATTACTTATTACAGCTAATCTAATTTGCATGACTATTTTTTTGATGTTATTTGAGTATCATATATCGGATTTTCTACATCATATATTGATATATGATTTGAGAATATATTAGAATTGCTGGGTAATAACCCTTAAAATTCTTTGATTCCCTTCCCGGAAAGTATTTTAGTGAGTTTCACCATCTATTTCCTAATAGGTCTAATATTTATTCATTTGTATCATATATCAATATATGAGAATTAATCGAATCTTGAAATAGAAATTTCCTCTCGTGTTGCAGCCTGTAGACTATTGCTCAAATTAGGGGTTAAAAAAATAATAGTTCCTACATCTATGATTGAAGTCATAGCCTAGCACTGATATGTGAAAAAAATTATCTACTCATAGAAAAAAATACCTCTGCCAGCAAGCCAGAAGTAATATCCTTAAAAGCGAATGTGAGAAATATCAGTATTCCGAGAATGACCATTTTGAGAAGCTGTAGCTACACCAGCACCAACTAGCTGTTGAGTATTTTCCTGTGGTGTGGGTGGTTGAATAACACGGGTAACAGTAGGTGTATGAGTGCGACTACCAGCAGTAGTGCAGATAAAGTTGCGGATAACTGGTGGTGTTCTTCTCCTTATATCCTTTACCGCTATCTACTACGTTAAGATCCAGATAGCTAATAGCGCTACCAGTGGCCTTAATTCCAGATTCAGCAATGGAAACTGCTGCTGCTCCCTTGGTTCTGTAAGGAATTGAATCTTCTACTACTCCATCTTTTGAATAGTAGGAGAAAGTACATTCACCATAGAGAATTGTTACACCTTGATTGTCACAAGCTTTATCAATATTGAGCAGTTGAATGGTTTGGTTTGAGTTAATCATGGTCTATTCCTTGTGATGAAGTTGTCCAATGTTCATAAAAATTGCGCTTTGCGCTTTTAACCAAAACATCCCATAAATAAAAGTTATGCTGCGGGATGTATTTGAATGACTAGAAGTTGGCTTTAATTATGGAGTCTTGGTCTTCACCAGTTTCATTTGAGTCTTTGTGTTTGGTAGAACTGATGAGTTCTAAATTGTTGATACCAATAATGGGTTTATGTCTGGGTTCGTTGGTGTTTTTATCTATCCATCTGTTCAAGACTATTTCACTAGTGATACCAATAGTTGAACCTTTTTTAACCTAATCTGCTGCTACTTGAGCGATATTTCCCCAAAGTTCTAGATCAAAGTAAAGGGGAGTTTCACTTCTGTAGGGAGGTTTAACAGCAAGGGTCAATGATGTTTTCATTGCACCTGATTCAAAATAGCGTATCTCAAGTGTTTGACCAACGCGACCAACTAAATCAACTTTATCGATGTATTGCTGAGTCATGATATTTTCCTTTGGTAATAAATTTTTCCACGGTATTAGCACGATGGCACATTTTTGGTTATGCAACGAAATGAATGATGTGCTGCTAATTTGGTACTGGTATTGGATACAGCCCTATATCAAACCTGATTGCGGCTAGCGCATTGATTACTGGTTATATTGGGGAAAATTACGTAAGAAAATAACCCCAAATCTCCTGGAGATTTAAGGTTGATGGCTATTACAAAACTAGTTCCTTGATTGCTAAACCATGTAGTTTAGTTACTAATTTCTCTTCTTTCATGCGAGAGAAACCAGGGACTTTGTGCAATTTGGCTAACTTCCTTAGTCTTTTTAAAGTTAGTGTTTGTAAATTTTCCAAATTTGCTAACTCTGGAGAATCGGAAATATTTGTTATTTCTAAGGAAGAGTAAGCAGGTGTAGGAAAATTAGTTGAATTGGTGATAATTTCTGCTGTGTTGTCACAAATAATATCTTTACTGTAACCAGTATGACTTTCATCTAGTGGAGAAGTAGATTCAGATAGTGTTTCAGTGATCACCTTAACTACTGAATTATCTTCAATCTCTTTGTTTACGGTAGGTGCTATATTAGCACCATTTTCACTACGGGTATCATCTGTTGATGAAGTGATTTCAGTAGGTGAACTAATCGCATTATTACTGCTGAGGTTACGAGTTTCTGTTTTTGCGTTTGTGGCACCAACAATTTGCTCAATAGTGGCTACAGTGGGTTGTTTTGAAACTGTAATTCTGTGTACATTTCCCACTTTTCTCACTGAGATTCTTACCCCAGCAGTGCGGAGTTTTATTCTCAAGTTGTTGAGTAGTAGAAATGCTACATCCAATTGACGGTAATTAGTGATAATGGCACTCATGGTTTTTTATTTGATTTAGTTCACGACAAGAGCGCATAGCGCAATCCCTTTATCCAAAAATGTTTTTGGTATCTTTGATAATGTTTAGACAGATTGCGTTGAAAATGTAGTTTTTGGTATTAATCAGGAAATAGTAAAACTTCCCATACCAATCGGGGAAATACAATTTTCAACAGCGAGTTGTTGGTATCTTCCAGTTTCAACAGCCAATTTTGAACACTGAGAAATTCCTTCCAGTAATATTTGGAGGTAATCTATCAGTCATAGTTTTTGATGGAAATCTAATTGCACCTCAATATCTTTGGCAATACTTAATGCTATTAACAGATTGCTAGGTGGTTGAATTAGTTGTTCCAAAATTAATTGTGGGATAGATTGGAGTTCATCATAGTAAGCGATTGCGCCGAGTGCAGTGCTGCAGGCAATCGCTATCCTTGGAGAACCACCCGTAAACTGTATAGAATGAAGGTAGAAATTGTAAGAGGATACCAGGTGATTGTTGATAAATTCACATAATTCCTCTAAAGTATTTAAACTTTTTGTACATGATTCTCCATTTTTAGATTGGCAAGATATCTGTATTATTATTACTCCACTAGTAATAAATAATTTGGAATAGATAGACTGAGCTATTATGAATTATTAATTGCTCTCTTTCTTGTAGGAAATACTGATTGAACCACGAAGGCACGAAGGAAGCGAAGAAAGAAGAGAAAATGAAGGAGATAGGTAGACTGACAGTACGAAGGAAGTATTAATTACAGCAGATTCAAGGTTTATGAGGTACAGTAACCAATTAAATTTTAAGTTTTAAAGCTACTTCCTAAAAATGATCTACCCCATTTACTACAAAATTGCTGTATTTATTTGAATAGCTACTGTTTAATTTTCCATTTGTATTGAGAATTTCTATCGGGAAGATGCTAACTGCTGTACAGCTTCCACCCAAATAGGAGTTTTCTTTCCATTGACTGGAATCAACAAATTTCAATGTTTTTGCAAAGGTTCAACACTCATATTTGGTAACTTCTATTGCGCCCAAACAATAGCATCAGTAGGTATTTCCTAGTTCGTCTAAGCTGGATCCTTACAAATTGGAACGGATTGATTTGAATTGCTGGAATTAATAGAATTAGCAGCAGGTGGTAAACCCAAAATACCAAATTCTAAGCATAACGGTGGTTGAGTAGATAATTTGACTTGTACTTCACATTGTCTCAAGTGGTGCTGTCCTGCTAAAATAGTTGTAGCCTCATAATCTTTAGCTGTTTGACATACTTGTTGCCAAGTATCTTTAGTTAGCATTACCATTTCTTTACTGCTAGGAGATGTTTTAGCAATTAATTTATCTTGATAAAAGCTAGTAAGATTTTGCAGAATTACTCAAGGTTCTTTCCCCCATTCCGATAAATTCCGAATAATATTAATCACAGAATCGCCGTCATTTTCAGTAATTTTTTCTACCATTGTTAGCAATTTATACTCAGCCACATCTCCCACCATTTCCCATACCAAATTTGGTCAATGCTAATATTTCGTAAACTCAATTGATCTAGTAAATATTGACTATCCCGTAAATATCCAGAAGAATTTTGTGTAATCGAATGTAATATTTTGTAGTAATACTAATTGATTCCTCATTCACAATTTGGTTAACATTTTGTATCATATACTTCATACCAATTCTCTTGAAATTGAACCTTTGACAATGAGGAATAATCGTCGCAGTAACTTTGTGGATTTCTGTTGTGCAGAGGATGAACACTACATTTCTTGGTGGTTTTTCCAAGCTTTTGAGTAAAGCCTGGAATCCTTTTGAACTGAGGCTATGTACTTCATCTAAAACAAACACCTTGTAGCAGCTGTTGACAGGTATAATGTGGGTGCGGTCAATAATTTATCTGATATTCTCAACACCAGAATTACTAGCAGCATCTATTTCTACCACATCTAGGGATAAACCTTGAGAAATGTTAGTACAGTAATTGCATAGTCCGCAGGGTGTGGGAGTAGGAAAATCGCCATGTTGACAATTGAGAGATTTAGTAAAGATGTGTGTGCTGGAAGTTTTACTTCTACCTCTCGGACCAGTAAATAGATATACCGGAGCAATTCATTGAGATGTGATAGCATTGGTAAGAGTAGTTGCAATTGCTCTTTGACCAATAAGTTCAGCAAAAGACTGGGGATGATATTTCAGATCAAGTGTTTGGTATGTCTACTTTTCTAAAACTAGATAAGTTGAATTTTCCCAAGCTTATGTATTAGTAATAAGCTTGGGGTGTGAGTAATTTTTACTGTAGTTATTAAAACAGATTTGATGTAACAAATTACAGAGATATAGAGTACACAGAGAAATGAGGTTTAAGAGATATTTGCAGAATTTTTAACTAACAAGTATTGATAGTTGTTTAGCTAAATCTAAACCGTTACAATTTTTATTCAGTCAACCTATGCAGCAGTAACTTTCTTTTTTCTCCCCCTAGTTTTGGAAGTAGAATTTGTAGAAGTTTGAGAATTAGTTTTACTTTCTGCTGGGTTTTTTGTCGAGAATAATTTGTGTTTATTAGATTATTTGCCTCCTTAACAACTTCTTCCATATTCCCAGCTTTAGCAGCTATATTTATTTCCTCATTTACTTGAGTTCCAGAGGAAATATTTTCTATAATTATAACTTCTTTATCATCTCGAGTATCTTCTTCCATAGTTGTGCTGTTATTACCAATAAGTTGAATCGGTATCACCAGAATTAATTGATTGAGAATGCTATCAAAAGGAGTAATAACCACATGATTTGTAGTTTAGCTCATATTAATTAATACCTCACTTGTAGGTAGAAATTTGAGATCTTGTTCCAGATATTCGATATTAAAATCCATGATCAATTGTTGCTGATAATTATCTTGAGGTTTAATATTTAAAGATTTCACACAGCAGCAATATCTGAAGATTTACTAGATAAAGTTACTTCTTAATGCTGGTAGTCATAGATAATTTCAATAATCTTAGTCTTTTGGTCAGCTAAAATTCCCACTTGTTTGAGAGCATGATCTAATAATTTTGTATCAACAAAAAATTGATGTTGAAATTGTTGGGTAATCAAAGATGAATATTTCGGATAATGTCCTTCTAATAATCTGGTGGTAATTTGGATATTGGGTAATGTAAATACCGCAATTCCATTTTTGATGTTAATAGTACATTTGCTGTTATTTCCTACACTACCTAAAATTTTTTGTAATTCTATTAGTGTAAGTTGAGGAATTGTGAATCCTACTGTATTTAAATCAGCATTACTTTATCAAGTTTCTATTAAAGTTTCATCTATTTTTATCGTTCTAGAAATAACTGCTAACCGATTTCTATCTGTTGCAGCCGCTTGTCAACTACTATTAGTAAATTGAAAATGAACTCCAGCTAAAACTTGTTTATTTTCATCATTACTAGCAGTAAATAATGCTGCTTCTAATGCTTGTAATAATTTGGTTGCGGGTAATATAATACTCTTACCTTCAATCTCAGGTAAACATTGAAACTCTTGATGACTAACTATTTGAATCTGGTATTTACCATAAGAGTCAGTAATAATGGCAGCATTATCTACCATTTCTAAAAAAATATCTCGTTTAGGAAGACTTGAAATTACTTTTGTGAATAATTTAGCAGGTAAAGCAATTTTACCTTCTAGTTCTATTCTGGATTTGCATTGAACTCGAATTCCTAAACTCAAATCAAGAGCAGTCACTAAGATTTGTTGTTTGTGTTTATCTTCAACCAACAATATATTGTTGAGAATGGGATGATGAGGTTTTTAGGTACAGTGTAACTAACTAGATTAAACGTATTAGCGAGGTCTTTTAGAGAAATTGTGAATCTCATAATTTTGGGTTAATTGATATCAATAAAGCCATGAAATGACAGGTGCTTAGTTTGTCACTAAGCACCTTGATTTACTCTGTACTTTGTATACAGAGTAGTTATGTTCTGGAATTTATGTTTGGTAAGTTTTAATTAATCGCTAAAAACTATTAGCATAAAAATTGTTAGCGTTTTATTAAAGATAAAATTTTCTCAATTTTTACGTCTTTTCATCATCTACTTTGCTTGAAGTAGTAATTCATCTTAAGTCATGGTCTAAATTAATAAAGAATGTCTCTTTATGAACCTATTTCTACTGTATGAGATTTGCCGTTATTACTTGGAGAAACTGGGATTAGACTATGAGTATTTCACTGTTCAATCTCATTTGTAATTTGCTGTTATCGTTGTTGAGAAAGAGATTGATAAATTTGTTGAAGAGCTCTGGTATTTTGTTCTTCTTTGTGAAGACGATTAGTATAATAATTTATTGTAACTGTTTTTTCATTTTCAAAAAATGAACAACATTGGTTATTACCATTGTTATATAAACTGACATAAGTGTTTTTAGTAATACTCGCTGTAAATGAATGAGATAGTTTCCTAGTTTGATAGAGATTATACAAGCTTTAGCAATAAAATATGATGATTTTATTGACAATGAAGGAGTTTTCTATATACAACTATTATGTTGATATATACCTCTGCAATATTAAAAATATGATCTGAAATATAGGTTGTGCCTTCTGATTAGAATCATCAAATACTTAGCGCGTAGCGACTAATAAATTAGTTGTTTTAGTGTCAAATAATTTATTGATCAAATTAATTCTGTTAATTTTTAGTCTGGTTCTGTTGCTTTATATCAAGTTTGGCCATTTGAATAATTAACTCTGTTGGTACATTTCAACATTTACATTTCCAGTTTTGACTTAATTATTCTGCTTTTCTGATAAAAATAGTCGAATTTCTTGAATTTTTAAGAAGGCATCTTTAAAATTCAATTGCCTTTGCTTCAGTTTTAAAACCGAAGTATGTGACTTTTTCTTTTCCCAAAAGACTGGTGATAGTAGCAACTCTAGGTGCAAGCATATTGAGAGTCCATCTACTAGCGCTAAGTTGTACTTTAGTAATATTGAGCATGGATTTTATTTGTGGTAGTTTAATTTCAACTTTGGGAACAGGCTTTAGGTATTCAGTAATCGCTTTTTTTTATTTTACAAATATTTCTCAGAACTTACAAAAATATCTTTCAATACCAAATTGATATAAAGCGCCATAGAATAAAATAACAGGAATAATTGAATGCAGATGAATGCAGATAAAGATGGATAAATATAGATAAGTCAATGGATTATAGTATTCTGTGCAGCCTTATATAAGATTGGTAAAACTCTCACTCTCTGTATTTTCTATGCCTTTGTAGTTAATTATAAAGACCTAAAATATACAAAAGGTGAAATTTTAAAAAGTATTTTTGCGTAAGTACCATAAATAATTTTCCCCCTTGAATTCCTGCAAGGAAGAACCGCGTCAGCGAAAGTTATTTGATACTATATTGATAAACTGAGATTGAACGACCTGGTGAAATTATTAGCTCATTTATAAATTTTTGTAGAGAATTTACACCGGTATATAGTGAATGACAAGAACCTGTAGTCCTATGGAAATAGGTTGCAAATTTTCTCCAACTTCTAGTTAATATTAATGCCAGCAAATACTCCACAGCAATAACAGCTACTTGTTAATTAACAAATAAGCTTTGGCGTTTCCGTGCTTGAATTTCAGCACATGATAAAGGTGTTGATTTTAATTCTTCAGGTAATGGTGTTAGTAGTTCTGGATTTTATCTAGAAGGACTGGGAACATTAAAACAAAAGTTGTTTTCTTAAAGATTATCAAATGCAGCTCCTAAGGTAAATTCCTTAGTAGAACCAAGCACCACCTATCCAGAACTAGAATTAGTATGATTATCACAATCTAACCACCAAATTTGTGGTACAGGATCTGAGTAGTTTTAGTCTAAGCAAGTGCTAATTTCACCACGCGCAGCAGCATTATCTACACAACCAATAATCACTGTTAACTTATGCCATCTGGCTGATATAATCTTTTTAGTGAATGGTTTAGTGATCGCCCCAATTTGCACTCCCAATCCTAAACTGTATCTGGCTGTTAAAACTCCCGCCTTGTGTGACCTAATTTCCGACTGTTAAAAGTTCTGTCGAGGAATGTTTTCGGTTCAATGATATCTGGGTCTACAACTATACAGGAGGTGGTTTTGTTGCTGTTTGCTTCAATCTCCAGCATCAGTTTAGCAACTGACGGAATTAAAAAACCCCTGTTCTACCAGTACCCACAACTATAAAATCAAGGTGATCATGTACAGGTAGCATAAGCGGGGTAGAATGAGTAAAATATAGGTCTAATTTAGACATGCTGTAATATCTGTGACATGAAATCTGTTTTCTATCGGTATCATTCCTTGAATTTTTACTTCTGCGTTCTCTGCGTGAGATTTAAAAATGTGGTTAATTTCCCTGAAAATAGCTGTAATCATGTAGATGCTACTGAATTAGATATTAAACAGGTTGGTAACTCAAATACCCAGTTATCAGATATTAGCTAAAAGTGGCTGTATGTACCCAACCGAATGTAGATATGGGGATTGGTGAAAATCTCACCTAAAACAGCAAAGATTCTGAATTTTCCAGCTTCTTCCTCGTCGTCAGTAGCAGAAAATTGTGCGCTCATACTATAGTCACTGTGTACCTCAATCATCGCGGTTTCATAGAATAAGCTGGTTGCCTCTACTGGAATTACACTGGTAGATATAGCAGTTTCTTCTGGGGTGTACAGATGCCACTCCCTATCGGTAAAGCAGAGATAGAAGAGTATTTCTTGGTGCCTCGCATTTTGAGCTAACTGTAAAATTTGCAACGTTAACCTAGCGGAAACCAAGAGATATTGCAGGTGGAAGTAGGACGTAAGATGGGGTAAACCACGAATACTGCATTAGTTGATAGGAAAGCACATAGATAGTGCTTGACGTGCAGCACGAATAAACACTCGGTTTCCAGCTAACTAGTATTCCATCATTTTGCCTGTTATCGGTGCTAATTAGGTGCTGGTGGTAAATTGATAACTTATGAGTTCTGGTATAGTCATGAGATAATCTTTTCAATTGCAATGGTGATTTTTTTATTACCCCAAGGAACTAAATTCTGTGTTGGGTATTTTTTACAGTGTTTATCGTGTAGTTGCTGTAAATGCAATTGCACATCTTCAGGATATAATTTAGACTTACCCTGCACCGAGTCTTGATTGAAAGCACTATGCCAAAATAATTACTATACCTGCATGATATTTTTAGGGGAACAATTGGGAATAGAATCTTCACCAAAATATATAAAACCGTTTTCTATTACGTTTGGTGAGGGTGTATAAAATAGGAGGGAATTTTACTTGAATTTCTCAATAGCCTAAATACAATATTGAGATTACATCCAGTAAATATTAACCCCAGTATAGGTATTTTAAAAGTTATATTTTCCAAGGAGATGTAATAACGTTGTGGTGGATAAAACACACTAAGCATTCTCCTTTCTGATATTTCCCCCACCTCACGGTGTTTCGTGGTAACTAACTTGAGTTAGTGGGTTTAGCAGCAAAAGCTTATCTCAATACAGCAGGAGCAATAAATTTTTAATTTGTTGTTTCTCTATCTTTATAAATTGTAAGATATTGTCCTGGCAGAAACACTAGCATATCTGCTAGTGTTTCTGCATGAGTAGTTTAGTTGATAATTGAATTTGAGATATCATTAATATTGAGTTCAGGTAGAATATTAGTTAATGCTGTGTTTTACTCCATAATTTTACTATCTGTTTTCTATGGTCAATGAAAGATTCAATTCCTTCTGAAAATTCTGTCATTTCCTGGCAATACGCTATGGATAATTGCTACTACGCAGCTAAGTATTTTAATACTTCTTGTCGCGAATTAAAGGAGACTTATTCTTCATGAGTGACATCCAAGCAAATATATTCTCTGCTGTGGTCAATGATAGAAATCACATCATAAACTAGAGATAAAGGTGGTGCTATTTGTTGACGAAGTGATCAAAGTTTATCCCAATTGATTTTATCCACAGTTACCAATTTACCAGGGATAAATTTGAAGAATGATTCCCGATCTTCTTGAGGATATCCATAACCTATCAGTGACAAGAGAAATTGTTCTGTGAAACTGATTTCTTCTAAACTCATTTCCCACCAACCTGTGTTTTGAGAGTAAACGGTAATTTTTGTGTACCTTTCTGTGCATTCCTGAAAATCTTCCTGATTTTCTATGGGGAATAGCCACTTATTTACCAGTTCCAAAAACTCAATTTTTAGGTCACTATGAACACTAGGATATGAATGTTGTCTCAAGGGAGTTGTTGACGATAATCATTCACTGGGAAACAGTTCTTTGTAGAGACTGAGGTAATTAATTTGTTTGGTGAGTTCTTCTAAATACTAAATTCCCTCTTTTACAGTTTGGGGAATCTGGTATTTTTTTAAAGACTCAGTAGCCAATTAATATTGACACTGCATTAGAAGCCGGAAATTGTTATTTGTGAAGGTATGCGTGGACATTTTCTGAGAATATTTAAACTCTTCTCTTATTCAGTTTGCTATTTTCTCCCAGTGGTAATTGCTGTTTCCAGTTCATTTTGTAATAGCAGCAGATTTTCAATATTCAGATGACCTTGAATTACTAACATTTGGATTTGCCAACTTAATAGTAAAGCTGGGTTAAATTGATGTTTGCTGATAATTAGAGTTTGGAGGATATCATCTAAACCTTTAGTACCTGCTGTGTTGACCATGCGAATTTGGGTAGTTCCCTCTTTATCTGTTCGCGTAATTTCTGCATGAGCAATTTCTGAGTAGAATGGTGTCAGGGTATTGGCGAGAGTTTTGTCAGTAGCTGCAATTTCATCAGCTATGGGTATTTCTTGACCTTCAATTACTAAAATGTAAGATATATTAAAAGAGTGTTAATTGATTAGATGGGTTGGTTTTATGAGGATTAGTTGGTGGCAAATTAGGAGGATTGACAATTTTGTTATTCTCTGACTGTTCGACAGATAATTCCTATTTTTGACCTCCTTTTTGTTGAGCTTGTTCTGCTATTTATGGTAAAATAGTTTTTAACTTTGTGAGAACTTCAGTTATTACTGGATACCGCTCAACTTCATTGAGTGTACTAACTTGCATTACTGGTGCTTCTACCTTGATTCCAGGCGTGATTAATACCTGCCGTAACTCGTTTGTATTAGCTGGTATATTTTTGATGTCTAAGATGATAGTGTTGCTGTAAAAATCAAATTCATGTTCTTTTTCAGATGCTATATTAACAATATTAGCATCTGTGAATAAGGTGGTGAAATCAGCATCATTATCGTTAGTTTCTACATCTGTATCCATAATCTCTTGAGTTCCAATTTTTGACATGATTAGTAGTTAAGAAAGATTAGCTAACTAAACGGTTTAAACTCTAAATATTCATCCCCTATTTCCTGAGAGATTACCATTTGTATTCGCACTCTCCTTGTGTGTATTTAGCTGATAGCTGATTTCATTCTTCCCAATGACAAAGCAGGGTAGGATTAACTGATTTAAAACCCATTCCTACCTTAATCCATAAATCATATCTATTTGCAAAGCGAGGATTAATTATTTCTAGTAGTAGCGGTACTATTTCTGTATTTTCACCTGTAAATTCTGGATTGGTTAGTAAGGAGTGACTGTTTTTGTGGGAATCTCTTTTTGGTGATTTTGCACGTTTGGTCATCTGTTCAATTACCCAAGAAGGTGCGATCGCTATTTCGATTTGCTCAGGACAACAACCACTCAGCCAACGATAATAACCTATTTCTAGATGAATATTGGGGGGAAGTATTAATGGTATTTTAGTACCTCTAAATTCTAAAACTTCACTGGGGACGGTGGTGATTTTGCGGGATTTAAGTTGAGGGTGATTGTTACCTGGTAATTTCGGTAAATATTGCGCCCTTGCTGGTCGTCCTGATGTAAATGCAACTGTGGTGGGTAGTGTTTGATGCGCGATAATTGCTGCATGGGTGCTGCATGGGTGCTGTATCTATCACAGTCTATGGCGATTAAAAATTCCTGCGAGTTTTGACCGCAAAGTAGATCTATACCTATGGGAGTTACTTTGTAACAACTGTAATGGCGCTTTCTAAGTGGTACTTTCTCATAGTCCTGGAGTTACTTTAGCAATGTTTGGGGAGACGAGGGGTGTTGTTCTCATTGATACCCTAATAGTTGTTTCCCTGAGTGGGGATGATAGGTCTGTGTGGGGGAAGTATTTTGAGGGTATCAATCAGTTTTTGGGTTTGTGGT
This sequence comes from Azolla filiculoides, assembly GCA_910574055.2. Classification (NCBI taxonomy): domain Eukaryota; kingdom Viridiplantae; phylum Streptophyta; class Polypodiopsida; order Salviniales; family Salviniaceae; genus Azolla; species Azolla filiculoides. The sequence goes on from CAJTBH020000015.1 coordinate 96,300, forward strand.
TTTTTTCAGCATGGGATTTTAATTCTGATTGGGATTGTAAAGGAAATAAAAGGTGTTAAACCTCAATAATGTGCTTTTGGTATATGATTTCCTCCTTATGTAAAGAGTTGAGTAAACAACAGTAGTTCATTTAGTTGTTGAGTTTTTCAGCTAAGTCTGCGTTAGCAGACTAATATCCTTTTTGGTAGATTAGACATCTCCGAAAACTATGAAAGCTGCTTGGAGAATATCGTACCATCTACATTAGCCAGGATTGCAACCTAGCTAATGTAGATGGTAGAATAGGCGTTTTAGATATTTACTAATAGTAACAAGACAAAAATAAGCAATAATATGCGTCAATTTTAGTCATGGGTAAAGGAATGTATTTGTGTTAGTAATGTTAGCGAGCTAAGTCAGAATCTGACTAAGCCACAAATAGTAAAAACTACTTATTCATATTTATGGGGATTCAATCTAAATTGTTTCTGGGCAACTCGAAATATTTTGACAGAACGAATTCGGTGTTCAACAAACACTCGTTTAGCACAGAATTTTTGTTTTCTTGTTCTTGTGTTAATTCGCGTTTTTTAGGTTTTTTAACAGGAGTAGAAATTAAATCTCCTCCTTGATAGGCTAAGTCTCCCTTAAATCTTTGGTTTTTAGCAAACTTTGAGCGATCTTCTTGGAATAAAGTAATATCTCTTTGGGACCTTTTCTCCAGCGATAATATCAAGTATGTCATTCGTATCTGGTAAAATAATTACCTGGGTTTTAAATGTATGATGACACTTCTTCCCAGAGTAATACTTTTAGAGTTCTTGATTATTTCCAGGTATTTCCCTAACTTGCTCATAGCTATCTACGATGAATTTATGGTCTGTCAGTATCTCTTTTACTATTTTATAGTCAGATGTATTTAGTTCACTTATTCAACTAAACTAAATGGTAGTAATTTTTTGAAGATTGGCAAGCAGTAATTAAATGTACTATTTGCTGTAGATTTACTGACTATAAATTGAATACCTAGTATTTCAAATGTTGTCATATGCCTCAGATACACCAATATCAAAATTATTTTTTCCGAGATACATAATTTTGGTTTATGCCCTCCCCCATCTGCTATTATTCTAATTTCTCTTGATTCTAATAAATCTTGTTTTCATGCTGTGATTTTTCGTCATTTCCGATTAACTTTTGCAGTTCTACATAATCTAACTCAATTAGCCTCTGTGTTTCTTTTTGATTCTCCTTAATGTAATCTAGTATGTCACAGATATTTGTGTGTTAAAAGCCTATCCTTATATTCTTTTAATACCTAATATTACTATTTTGGATATGTCTTCTGTCCCAGAGTGTGGATATATCTGCATTCATGATCTTAATGGTTTAATTACTCAATCTCAACAATTGTATAAAAGATCCTGATATTTAACTCTACCTTTAGTGAGTTTTTCCCATGTATAAGTATGATGAAAAATTTATTTTAGGGCAAGAGAATAGGATTTTAGATATTAGATATAGGAGTATTACGTCTGTAGCAAAGTTCAGAATAAAGCATATTTAAATTCGCTCAATATCTATTTTATTTGTGAGGAGAATCTAATTTTTCTCCTCTGACTTCTTTCACCTGACTAACTTCAAAAATCAGGGAAAAACGTTGCCTAATTCATTTTTCGAGAAACGTTTCTAAAAGGCTTACCTGCTTTGATGTTACAGGTTCTTGTGCGCTAACGCTCCAGCAAACTCGAGGCGGATTACTCAGCCAATTAGTATTAGTTTTCAGTAGTTCCAAACGCTGAAAAGTTACAGTTCGTTTCAGCAGTGCTTTTCTCAAATAGGTTTCGAGTTCTGCTTGTCTAACTAATCGGGGTAAAGCTCACAGTTAAAGGTATTAGTAAAGCACCTATTAATGCCAATGCCCATAACGGCGGTTCTTGGGCGCGATTGATAGGAGAATAGCCAGTGAATAAAAATGTCAGCATACAAGCAAGGCTAATATCTAGAAGATTCGTTAGTTAGAGTAAAGTCGCTCCTAAGCTGAGTGACAAGTTAAACTTTGCTAGACTTAAAGCGATGTCGCAAGTTGGAGGCATAATAGTAACAGCTATTGCTGTCCCTGCCACACTAGCAGAAATTTTTGAATTTACCTTAGCGTAGCTACTGATACCATCGGCTGCAACTGCAATATCTAAATTAAGCAGGTTAGGTTTGGAGTGAGATAGCACTTCACTGCCGAAACTAGGTAGATTAACGATCTAACCTATACTGTAAGAAATTAAAAGTGCTAGTGATGTGCCTAAGAATACTGCTATTATGCCTTTACGAAATAGGTTGATATTTCCAATTAATATACCAAATGCTAAACCTCGAATTGGTAACATTAGAGGTGCGATAATCATTGCGCCGATAATTACAGCAGTGCTATTGGCAAGTAGACCAAATGTAGCAATTGCACATGAGCCAATAATTAAAATCAAATTATGTTGCGTCGAGATTAGACTCTTCTAATAATTTATGTACTAACTGTTTTAGTTGTGATGGTTTAACCACTGTATGTTTAAACCCCATAAAGCGATTGGGAATATTATTTATCAAAACTCCTTCAAATCAAATGATTTTAGATTCTGGATTCTAAACAAAAGCTTTACAGTAGAATATCCACCTAAAGATAAATAATGCACTAGATAAGTAATGAGACATAATTAATTACATAAACATCTGGACTGAAATACTTGACTGGTAAGGGATTGGTAAATAAATAATATGTAATTAATTCTGTAGTTATTTCTAGGAATCACGATGAAAGAGGAAGTCGAACTATAAATGTACTACCTAGCCCAGGTTGACTTTGAACTTGAATATTACCTTTATGCGCTCTGGTAATGGCGATTGCGATGGCCAATCCCAAACCTGAACCGCCAGAGATACGAGAGCGGTCACGATCTACTCGGTAGAAGCGATCAAAAATTCGCTGTTGATGTTCAACAGCAATACCGATTCCTGTATCTTGAACTTTAATGATGGCGTAAAGCTCACTTTTTTCCAAAAGGATCGTTACTTTTCCACCGCTAGATGTAGCTTGAATTGCATTGGCAATTAAGTTAGAAATTAGGCGATAAAGGTGTTCTTCATTTCCTATTATATAGAGTTTTTCTAAGACTTGTACCTGTTTAGAGAGATTCACTTTAGTTTCTACTGCCAAAAATGCTAATTCCTCAGTTAAGTCGCTAATTAAATCATTTAAACAGCAAGACTGATATTCTCCCGTTAGTTCTTCTTGGTCTATCCTAGTTAATAGCAATAAATCTCCTACTAATTGTGATAGTCGCCGATTTTGGCGTTTGAGTACATCTAAAATTTCTCTATTGGATTTTGGTTTTTGCTGTAACTTAATAGCAGCTTCAATAGTAGAATACATTGCTGCTAAAGGTGTACGAAACTCATGGGCAGCGTCAGCAGTAAATTGTTGCATTTGTTGGTAGGAAAAATATACAGGTTGAATTGCTCTTCCTGCCAACCACCAACTAGACAAACCGACGAAAATCATGGAAATTGGTAATCCCAACACCAAAACTAATCTTAAATAGGCTAGATGTTGATCTAAGTCGGTGATACTACGCGCCACTTGTAGATAACCCGAAACCTGGTCTTGAGTATACAAAGGTAAAGTGATTTTGCGGTATCGATTGCCAGAGGAATCTGTTGATATTTGCCACTGATCTAATACTGAAGTAACAGATAAATTGTCAACTTCCATGCCCCCACTAGCAAAAATTTTTCCTGAGCGATCCAATAAGTGTATATAGTAATTAACTGGATTAGCCGCCTCTGCGATTGATTTCTTAATAGATGTTGTTGTACGCAAACAGCTTGTTTGAGTCACACATAATTCTAAAGAAAATTCTTTATTCAGGCGTTGTAATTGTCCGGGTTGTTGCCAAGCTGGTTCAATACTTTTATGGAGTGCATTTGCGACTGATTGCAATCCCTGATCTATGGTTTCATAGTAGGCATGGGCAACCACACTATAAACTCCCAAACTAGATAGGCCTAAAATACCGCCCATGACGAGGGTATACCAAGCTGCTAGGCGCAACCGAGTCTGGTGGAAAATAGGATTGCGTTCCATATTTTTATAACCTTGGTGAAAGTTTCGCTTTTCAGTTAGCAGAAATTAACTGCCTATTTCCGTAACTGGAATATTAAGACGATAGCCTACACCATAAACAGTTTCAATTAAAGATTCTTTCTCTTCTTCTCCTAATTTACGTCTCAATAAGCGAATTTGTGCTGCTACGACATTACTAACTGGTTCTGCACCAATTTCCCAAAGCTGACTAATAATTTGGTCGCGGCTGACAATTTGGTGAGGATGTCTCATGAAATATTCCAATAATTGAAATTCCTTGACAGTTAAAGAGAATACTTGGTTTTTACCATGACTATACTGACGATGGAGTTGATGAGTGCTGTAATTGAGAGTCAGGCAACCTACTTGTAAGTGTCGGGGCTGGACTTGAGGTGTCAGCGTTGTTCCTACGTAAGAGGATCGCCTTTGTAAGGCTCGTAATCTTGCTAGCAGTTCTGCCATATCAAAGGGTTTAACTAAATAATCATCTGCACCGCTATCTAAACCAATAATCTTTTCTTCTATCCGATCTTTAGCCGTTAGCATTAATACAGGTAGAATTAGCTGGTGTGATCGCAACCATTTACATAACTCTATCCCCGATACTCCAGGTAGCATCCAATCAAAAATTGCAAGTGTGTACTCAGTCCAGCCAGTTTCTAAATATTGCCATGCCTGATTACCATCTAGAAACCAGTCAACTATATACGCCTCATGGCTTAGGACTTGTTTAATTGCTGCACCTAAATCTGCTTCATCCTCAACTAATATAAGCCGCATAGTCAACACAGTGCTAAAAGCCTTCTTTAAATACGCTTTCACAAAAAAGTGAAATAATTATGAAATTTTAAAGTCCTTTTTATAATAAGAATTCAGGACTCAGAATGAGTGTATGAATTCTGTAGAACTGGGTAGTGAATATCGGTTTACAATCTTACTTCTCTACGAGATGCTACTGCGAATGTCCCGCTATACGCTTTCGCCCCCAAGTGGCGCAAAACTAGTATTTAATTTTACAAATCAGTTAGAATTAGGGTAGCACTGTTACAGTGAAAGAAGACCATTTTATCCATGAATCTATTACCGTGAAAAATCAACTGGTCAATTTCATTTGCCCAATTTGGCGGTGCTTTGTCCGTTAGGTCTGCATTGTTGAAAGCGACTTGAATCTTGTGTTGGGTATCCCGTTCTCGGACTATCGGTGATGACCAAGTTGTTGCCTCTTAATAGGCTTTAGTCCAGTTGCTAGTGTGAACATAATGAATTTTGTTAGGTGAGATAAGAAGGTAGACTAAGCTGAATGAATCAATTTCTGTATTCAATCCTTCTGTCAGTGTGATGGGGGAATTATACCACAGTTCACCGTGATTCAACCGCACAATCGTCATACGAGTCGAAAAAGGAATCATTATTCCATACATTGTTATTTGGACAACTGACCCATCTACGATCCAGAGATTTTAACCGACAGGTTTAAGCGTATTGATTAGCTGATATATCTTAATGAGATCTTGACTTATGATAACAGTCTTAGGGTTTTGATAAGCTGTTAGAAATTTAACTGGCAATAACATAATTTCCCTTGTTCTTAATTTTTCTCCCCCCTTTAATAATAAATTCACCACCATTTAGTAATCTATCTAATACTTCTTGTAAATCATCTATAGGTTTAAAGAGGTGATGAGCTATGTATTCTTTTACTGAGTAGCAAACTAACTTAACTAAATTAAAGTCTGGACTATAAGGAGGTAAAAGTAAAGTTGTAAGTTGGGTATCTCTCATTCTATTTTTTGGAGTATTTCCTTCTTTTTATGGTAGCTGGCATTATTCAGTATAGTCAGAATTGTTACTCCTAGTTCTGCAAATGCTGATTCGATATTTCCTTGCTCAACCCATTCGGTTCTAACGGACTTGTATAAATTAATTATTTGTTTATAAAAGATTTTTGATTCTCCTTTTTTGATAAAGTAACACAGTCTCTTTTTATCGTGATATCTAACTCCTCTCAGCATATTTACTTTTCCTCTTCTCCTTTATCCCGTGATTTTCTTCTACTTCCCTTTCTTACCTAATTTTTAAGTCTAATTACCCTCATACTAAAACTACTTTCGTCCTAAAACTACACCTGTAGCTTTCCTGGATTAGCTTTTGACGCTTCTAGGTATCCTGATAGTTTTCCTTTAAAGGCCTTTTTTATTATAGTCTTGCTTATCTTCTAGGGTATATTTTACCTATAGGTAAGCGTATTTTTCTCTCTAATGTTCTCCTTATTTGCTTACTCAATATTTTTATTCCTGTTTGTTCTTCCATCTACTTTTGACAATTTTTCACTTGTCCATTTTCCAAATTCATATCCCATTTCTGATGCATCTTTTCCTATCACTATTAATAATAAATCTATGTATTCATTTGTCACTTCTCTGTGATTTCCTTTTCCCCTCTTATCTTTCAAGCTTTCTAAATTTTGTGGATCTCCATTAATACGCCAATATGCTACACTTCTATATGCACACCCCAAAAAATCACTAATTTCTTAGTAGGTTTTTCCATCATTCACTAATAACAGTATTAATGCTCTTTCTCGCTACTGTTTATCTTCAGTCTCTCTGATGATTTTCTGTAGGTTTCCTTCTTGTTCTCTTGCCAGGTATTTTTTCACTGGTATAGTAGTAGATACTCTTGTTATCCTATTGCCATTTTATGCAAATTAAAGGTACAACAGCTTAATGCTTGTAATTCTTCCTAAGAATAGTGAGGGGGTAGTTCAATTGTTTTATTATGGGCTCCTAATTCTAAGCCAATTTTGGGTTGAAGTTCTTCCGTAAATTCTTGAGTAGACTCTGCTAACTTATTACTTGCAACTCCACCGAAAATTGCCCCTGTAACTCCACCAGTTGTAGCACCTTCCTTACCACTGATAGAGAGACCTAGTGTGACTCTGGCAATACCACTGTCCACAGCACCTAGACTTGTAGCAAATATTAAAAATAGCACTGCCATCTTAGGAGACACTGATATGTTACCTCCTTCAGTTTATGGACTTGTAGCCGGCGGATGAGGATAATCTGTCACTTTTAAATTATCATGTTGAGGTGTAATTTGCCGTTCATCGTTTGTCATCATGTTTCCCCTTTTTGTCCTTACAAATAATGAGTAATTCTCCTCTAGTGGCCACTAGATGTTTATTGAGTGCTTGATTATTTCAATTGTTCAGCTATAAATTAGCGAAGCTCTGCTGTCAGAAAATCCCCAATATGTAAGGCATTAGCCATAACTGTTGATGTAGGGTTAACACCTGAATTGGAAGGAAAAAAACTACTATCTACTACGTGAAGATTGTTAACATTATGAGTACGGCAATTGAGATCTAGGACTGAGGTTTTGGGATTTGTGCCGAAGCGACAAGAAGTATTACATTGATGAGCTACGGCTCGTTCTGGTATATGAGTGCGGGGATAAATGCTAAATGGTAGGACCTTTTTAGCAGAACCAGGAATGGATTGGAGTATAGATGTCCACCGATGGAGTAGCCGATCACGAGCCACGATATTATTTACTCTATAGTCAACATGAATTTTGTCACCCACCACCCGAATTCGATTATTTGGATCTGGTAGATCTTCTGTCTGCAAATACCACCCTATAGACCTTTCAGCTAGCAAATGGCGCTCATAATAAGGAACTAATTTAATTAATGGAGCCATTAACGGAGGTGTTTCTGCCGGAAACATATCAGCTAGCACATTGCCCATATTCTGCACCATACCCATTGCATAAGGAAAATTCGGCTCTCCCCAGTAAAAATCATTAACAAAGAGGGTTTTTTGAAAGTTAGCGTGATTTACCTCTAGATGGATGGAAACTACAGCTGTTTCGAAATTTCGCCCCACTTGATCAGAACTGTTCGCTAATTCCTGGGAATATTTATCTATTAGCAGAGTGTAATAGCAACGCAGTAGAGTTGACAGAACTATATGCAACAATGACAATGTCACCGGTAAAATAATGTTTTTCGTCGGCGATTTCAGTTTCTACACTTGTAATCTCTCTCCCTGATTCATTAGTATGTAGCCGCAAGACTTTAGTATTGGTTTTAAGGGTGAAATTGCTATACTCTTCCTAAGCACGACGAATAGCGTTTACCTCAGCATCAGCTGTTGCTCCTAACAGACAAGGGTATCCATCAAAAGTATCACAACGAATGTAAGGACTATTGATGTAGTCGCTTTCATTCAGCTTTAATCCTAGTGGTAAATGAAAGGGATATGCACGCAGTTGCGGATACCATCAGCAACTGCGTGCATATCCGGTTCATGATTTACTGATGGATAAGGATATGCTTCACTGCGGGTTGCTTCTGTGGGATCTTCACCTTCTCTACCATGCACCTCATATAATTTTTCTGCCTGTGTGTAGTACGGCTCGAAATCTTGATATTTTAAAGGCCATTCTGGGTAAATTCTGCCTTTATAAACTACCTTTGTAAAATCTCTTTCTCGTAATCTAATTAGAGTCGCACCGTAAATTTTAGTATTACTACTAACCCAATAATCTGTCTGGGGTTGAAATGCCTTACTATCCTAATTATACCATTCTTCATGAGTATGGTAATGATGTTTTTGATAAACTTCCTCTGGATTCCACTTAGCTTTCTCTCTCGGTAAAAAGTCACCTCTTTTAGTACTAGAATTTTTCTACCTGTGGGTGTAAGGCGGTTAGCTAATGTCCCTCCACCTACTCCTATACCGATAATAATGATGTCACAATTTTCTTTGATACTAGTCATAATTTGTAACTCATACTAAGTATGAGTAAATAAAGTTATTTAAAGCTAATATAATAATATGTAATTGTGATCGAATTCACTACAAGAAGAAACAATTAACCGCAGATGAAAAAAGATGAATATAGATAAACGTAGATAAGATTTTAGTCATTAGACTAGGAAAGTCTAGATGTTCTTTCAAAGCTCAACAAATAATATGAGATTAGATCATTATGTTTAGATTAAAACTTTTTTTATAAAAAAACTTCTACCTAATGGATTAGTTACTATTTTCCCTCAAGAGAGGTTACTATTTAATAGTATTTCTGTATGTTTTATCTAAATCTGAAAATGAATTTAATTTAAAAATAGCTTTTTCAAAAAAAGCTTTCCAAAATATTTCCTAGCCCAGAAATGATAGTCTACAAAATCAAATTTATTTGACTTTCTTATAAAGGAAGAAATCCTAATTACTGACAAATATGTATTGGGTTATTCCGAATCTCGCTGTAATTTAGACCCGCTATTTACCGTTAGTAGCCAAGTTAGAGACAGTAGATTATTATGCCTAAAACTATCGAAATTTATCACGTTCGCCTGCGAGCTATTGTACCTAAGGAGGTTTCACTCCAAAAACTGGCTAACAGTGCAGTCCATAGCAAGGGTCCAGTTTAATTCCACGAAGACGATAGTGTTATATGGAGTAATGCTCACGGTAATCGTCTGTTGCGCTGCAGTCCTACTGACAACGTGAGTTTGATCCGAGAACCACCTGATTACTAAAGTGCTAATTATAGAGATTTGGAAGGTCGTTTGGTTGCCTATTCGTCGGGTTTAAGTGCCATTATACGCCGCGAATATATTGGGGAATGGCAGGTCTTAGTTGATCACTATCAGGTCAAACGCCTCAACAGTCCCAATAATTTGGTAGTTAAAAGCAACCGTACAATTTGGTTTACTGATCCGCCCTATGACATTACTGAGTCAAACTAAGGTTATGGAGCTGAGCAGGAACAGCCTGGAAGTTATGTATATCGCTTTGATCCAGCAACTGGTGGAATTGATCTTGTCATCACTGATATGGTACGTCCTAATGGGCTGGTTTTTACTCCAGATAAAAGGCTTTCGTATGTTTTGGATACAGCTGCATTTAATATTCCTGGAGGACCTCATCATATTCGAGTTTACGAGTTCGTAGGCAATCGCTATGTAAAAAATGGGCGTGTATTTGCAGTCATTGAGCCAGGCAAACTGGATGAATTGAGGGTTGATGAATATGGCAATGTTTTTACTAGTTCTCAAGATAGTGTGCAGATATATGCCACCGACGAGACTTATTTAGGAAAAATTTTCGTACCAGAAATATCTGCTAATCTGATTTTTAGTGGTAAAAATCGTGAAAGCTTACTTATTACGGCTGGTCATTGTCTATATGCTCTTGACCTGAATATCCGGGGCGTACAGTTATGATTTATCCACTTTTACGAGGTTTTAGTGATCGCTGTGTGGATACTACCGCAGGGAATCTATTTTCTATTAACTGTTAATCATCCATTTCTCGGACTATATCTGTTAAGTTCGCTTGCTCATGCTTATCCTAGTGGAGTTTCGGGATTAGCACTTTTATTCCTGAGAGTTAGCGTTGGTAGTTTATTCATGATCCATGGTCATCCCAAAGTATTGCACCTGCGTCAGTGGGCTAATTCTATCACAACACCTGTGTTTCTTTGCCTTTTGTCAGCATGGACGATGTTGGGTGCGGGATTATTCCTGATTTTGGGATTTTTTATACTTTTGGCAACTTTATCGATTTTGGTTTCGATGTTGTTTGCGATTGTATTACATCTAATTGAAAGCAAACCGTTTATGGCTAAAGATCCATACTTAATTCCTGAGGATTAGTATAAAGGACCATTAGGAAAAGGTGAACCTCCCAGTTCGGAAATGGCATTTATGTATTGTGTCATGTTGATAGTGATTGCCGTATGTATATAGTAAGATCAGAAACAAGTTCAAACCCAAAAGCTTGTGTATAGAAATCCAAAGAGCAGGTGCGATTTACTACTGTTAGGCTAATAGCTCTAATTCTTTGTATCTGTACATCGTTTTGACTAGATATATTCAGCATTTTCTACTTACTCCCTACTTAGATTTAAGGTTCTATTAAAGAAGATTAGATCAAAGGTAAAATCTTTCTTATATTTCCTAACTTTTATTTACTTTCCTCCTCATTTCCAAATATTTTCAAGAATTTTCTGGCAACTAAAATACCTACAACTCCTGCACTAACTAATTCTACTGCTTACACGACTTTTTTACCTATATCATGAGGATCAAGGTGGTGATAAAAATTTTTTCCTCTACCCATTCGGTCGTTGCTTTAAAGTCATTGATTGGTGCTGGCAATAGCATTAAGTAAGTGCCTTAATCCAATAATGCCAACATACTGCTTTTTTTAACCCATGTGCAATTAGTGAATCTCTACCTAATGTTGGAGTTTCTTTAACTATTTTTGGGGCGAGTGCTGAGGCTAGTATTTCTTGTAACCATAGATTCATCATATTACTCCTTAGAATACTTAAATTTCTGAATTTTCTTATGTTCACCAAAGATAGAGAAGTAAGAATAAAAAGACCCAAATTACATCAACAAAATACCAAAATAAAGTAGTATTACTAACAGTAAAGTCACCTTTTTCATAGTTACTTTGCCTGAACGAGCGGACAAGCATAGTTATCTGAAGGATCACACCAGTAAGAACGTGTAGACTATGAAAACCTGTTAAAATATAGAATGTAGAACCAACTAATCCTGTGCTTAAGCTAAAATCAAGGTTATTGCATTCGATTCCTTTACCAATTAATAAGTAGCTTCCCATGCAAATTCTCATCAACCAAAGCCAGCAAGATTTATTGAGCCTTCCATATTTAAGAGATTTTTCTGCTGGTTAAATGACACAGCAGCTGGAGAGCAAAACTACCATGTTAATAATGATAAAGTTAGACAATTTTGGACCCGAAATACCAGATGTAAGCCAATTTCCTGAGTGCGTTACCGCAGACTAATATATGTAAAAATAAAGCTTAAAAAAACTATGCTTTCTGACAACAGGAATACGGTAAACTCAAAAATCGCTTTGCCATCATGGTTCTTCAGCACGTCCACCACGGACTGGTAAGAAACGCTTTAGCCAACTTGGTAAGTATTTCCGCCACCGTTCTAAAGGAATAGGACTTTCATCCACATTAATAACGCTACGGTTTATCATTTAGTCATTAGTCTTTATCCTCTGCTCCTTATCCCTTTGGCTTTCTTTGTCAGCTAGTTCTTAGTGTTCTACCTGATGATAGTCGGGAGGTTCTATAACTGAGTATTTAGGATCGCCATAGTCGTAGGGCGGTCTTTTTACCACTGGAATTTCCTCAAAGTTATCTTGCGGTGGTGGTGAGGTGGTTGTCCATTCCAGTCCCGTAGCTAGCCAGGGATTATTACTCGCCTTCTGTCCGTATAGTAAAGAACTGACCATATTAGCAATAAAAGGTAGTACAGATACTCCCAAAAAGAATCCCCCTAGACTAGCAATGATATTCCATCCTTGATACCGTGGGTCGTAGGAAGAAATTCGGCGTACCATTCCCTGTAAACCTAGTGGGAGCATAGGAAAGAAGGTCAGGTTAGCACCGATAAAAGTTAACCAAAAATGCACCTTACCCCAGCCTTCAGCGTACATCCGTCCAGTTATTTTTGGAAACCAGAAGTAAATGGCAGCAAAGATTGCCATCGTGATGGTGTTAAAGACAATGTAGTGGAAGTGTCCTACTATAAAATAAGTATTGTGGACATGAATATCAAACGGTACTGCTGCCAGCATTACCCCAGTTACACCGCCAAGCAAAAACATGGCTGCACCTCCCATAGCGAACAGCATGGGTGTCTCTAGATGCATTTTGCTCTTCCAAATTGTAGCCGTCCAACCAAATGCCTTGACACCAGTAGGCACAGCAACCAACATTGATGTCACCATAAATAACATCCTCATCCAAGCAGGGGTAGCACTGGTAAACATATGATGTACCCAAACAAAAATACTAACTACAGCAATGCCTAAAGAAGCAATAGCTAATGAACGATAGCCATAGAGGGGATTACGAGAAAAAGCTGGCAGAACCTCGGCAAAAATACCAAAGGCTGGTAGTGCCATAATGTAAACTGCGGGGTGGGAGTAGAACCAGAATAGATGCTGGTAAATAATCGGGTCGCCATTTTCTAAGGGTTTGAAGAATTGTGTCCCAAAACTGAGATCAAATAATAACAGGATCAGTGCACCTGTGAGGGAAGGTAAATTAACTAGTTGCAACAACTGGGCGCTGAGAACAGACCAAACAAATACAGGCATTCGGAAGAAGGTCATTCCTGGGGCACGCATCCAAAAAATGGTAGTTACAAAGTTAACAGCCCCCATAATTGAAGAGATTCCTATCAGTACTACACTGACAATCCAAATAAATTCACCGTTAATTGGCTGACCAGGAGGAATTTGCAAACTTATTGGCGGATATGACCACCAGCCAGATTGCGCTGTTCCATTAGGTAGCAAGAAGCTAGATATTAATAAAATCCCACTTGGTGGCAAAATCCAAAAAGAGATGGCGTTGAGCAGAGGAAACGCCATATCCTGTGCTCCCAGCATTAGTGGCACTAAGTAGTTAGAGATACCTGCATTGAACGGGATAATCCACAGAAAAATCATGATTGTCCCATGCAATGTAAACAAGCCATTATATAAGGGACGATCAACCACATTTAATGCTGGCGTAATCAGTTCGGCACGGATGAGCATCGCCAATAGTCCGCCAATCAAGAAGAAAATGAAAGTCATTACCATGTACTGAACACCGATGACTTTATGGTCAGTGCTGAAGCTTAAGTATCGCCGCCAGTTATTTTTATGCTCGTTTTGAGGCATTGTGTTGATAGAGTTATGTGTCGTCATTTATTACTTTCCTTTTATTTGTGGTTAACCTTTTAGGCTGTGTAAGTAGGTAAACAGAAAAATTGAGAGGTATGTGAAGAAAAGTCAATAGGGCTGAAACCTTCTTTTCCCCTGCTCCCTGCCTTACCCCAACGACACTTTTTAACGCCCACCTACTTACTATTGGCAATCGAACTTTGCTTAGGTGCGACAGTGTACCAGTTACTCTTAAACAATGTTTTGGGTGGTTGGGTATATTCATCAACAGCGTGATTTTTCATGGCTATTGGTTTTTGTTTCGCTTGAGTAACCCACTGGTTATATTGCTCAAGAGATTCAACGTTTATATTGGCATCCATCAAAGCAAAATAAGTACCACTAAATAAAGCATCTTTTAGCTTGTATTGGCCTATGCGATTTGGTGTAACTACAAGGTCAATATCACGTCCAGGGACAATATACTGCTGTAAACGAAACTCAGAAACGTAAAAACTGTGAAGTACATCCTTAGCGTGCAGATTCAGGCGAGTACGAAGATTTACAGGCAGATGTAATTCATAACTGATAACATTATTTGGATAACGGAAAGACCAATCCCACTGCTTGACAAAAACCTCAATAGTTTCAGATGCTGGTTTTGGTTTGTCATTATTGACTAAGCCATACGCTGGTTTTTCTAGAGATGTAGGCAAATGCACGATTTGCCCTAAACCCAAAATATTTAATTGCTGGTAAATATTGAAGCCTTGCCAAGCAATCCACAACACTAATAAAGTTGGACTTGCAGTCCATAAAATTTCTAGCTTTATATCTCCTCTAGATGGGTGTCCCTCACTGTAGTCATTTTTGGGTGCGCGAAAGAAGAGTATCGAGTACACCATCATCCCTAAAAGCCCAAGGATAATAAACGCACCAATTGAGGTTAAGAAGCTAAATAAACTATCTACCTTTTGGGCTTCTGTTGTCGCTTCAACAGGCATCCAAGTATAAGCTTGTTGCCCGATCCAATGACTGACAACGAACAATACTGCAATATAACCAGCTATTAGGAGATATTGTATAAATCTGGACATAATTCAATACTTTTTATTTGAGCAGTAAATTTGGGTTTAAACCCTCCTCAAGTAACTTAGCCACAGTCACATGAATGCCAAATTCCTCTCCCAACTGCCCTCCTAAAGTTCCGTAGACGAATAATAGTCTAGCATCACCATCCCTGCTAATAAGTAACTCTACTGCACCTATCTGGAAGTATCTTCCCGCTAGTGATAGTGTTGCAAACCTGTCCATACAGTCATGGCGATAATGATCGCCAACAGCAAAATGCCGCTCAAACCATTTAAAAGCATTGTCCAACCAGCACTCAATCACCAACCACTCTTTTGATCAACTGGTGGATTTGCTAAAAGTAGCTCAAAAAAACCAGCCGCAACTGTTAAAAATGTGATAGTTGCTGCTGCTATGAGTTTGTACCAGCCGACATCAAAAAGGCTAGAATGGATAGTAGCCAATCCCAAAAATCTGAAAATTGGTTTTTCTAAAGAAAGCAATACTCCTGCTATGTCAAAAATGATGGCGATGATGAATAAAGCCAGGGTTAGATGCACCAACTGCGGATGTACAGGAATCTCGTAAGGTAATCCGTTAGCACCCAGGCACAATCTCAACTGTTCAACCAGTTGCGGGTTCATGGTGAAACTCCCTGTTTTATGGCTTCAACTACAGGTTTAACATGCAATCCATACACCCAAAACAATTTACTCCCCAAATACACTTGCAAAAATACTAGGCAGACTAACAATGTTGCAGCCCTAAGGTAAGCAGGTGGTATTTCTCGGAGACTGCGGTTGCGAATCACAAAACGCCAAGCGGTGATCGCGGCAACTATCGCTCCCAGTGACCAACCCAAGACAGTATGATAATTCAGTGTTGACTGGGCTGCTTTCTGGGCTTGTGCTAGTCCTGCTTCAAATTGGCCAAAGATAATTGCGATGAAAATTGCGATCGCCGCCACAAACATATTCCAGAAACTCACCTCAAATAAACGCACGTTCCGGGTGAAATACCCTATAACATCACAGAAAAAAGAAAAGAATACCATTGCAATCACAAAGTGAACGATAATTGGGTGCAAAGGATCGGGGTATGCCAAATTCTGGCTATTGAGAGGTAAGGCAGACATCGGTGTTTCCTTGGGGTATCGACATGAGTGATCACTTAGATATTCTCCAAAAATAGAATCCAGGCTTAACTGTTTGAAGATTTTCACTTTTGCAGATCTTAACAGGATTTAGAGTTCCTAATAACCAATATCTAAAAGATTGAGCAGAAAGCTACTATCTTAAGGATGACTTATATAAAAATAAATTTTGATTTCTTGTTAACTACACCTCTCTTATTTTTCTGATTTTGTTAAGAAATTAAGATAGTAGTACAAGAAATTGCTGAAATATTATTATATATAATTATATATACCTGAAAATAGGTATTTTATAGAGATTAAGACTAAATTAGTAAATGGTTATTTGTCATTAATCAACCTCTTTTCTATATAAATAAATCCATATGAGAAAATTGCAATTAACAATTAAGTATTATATCATCTACCTCCTGCTTAAGAAAGATAAGTAACTGACTTCATCCTTCAAATATTTCATCCAATAGTGAAATAGTGATGAGATTTTTCTAGTTCTTTTGGTAGAGATATTTATCATCCTAATCGCTAGAAGTGTTAATTCTTAGAAACTTATAAAGTAATGCCAGAATCACCGAAATAGCGACCAATTAAAGGCAATGCCCAAAAGGTAATGTTCAGCCAAACCCTGAGACAATTGGCCACTATTGATATTTTAGTAAACAATGCGGGCATTGAAAAAAACTTAGTATTGATAGATATGACCATTGCTCAATGGAATTCAGTAATTGGGATAAATCTAACAGGACAACTCTTGTATGCATTGTGGACTAGCTAACATATTTAAGTTTTGTAAGTAGGATTTAAAAAGAGCTATAAAACTTTCTGCTTATTCGCAGCAGGGGAAAAAATCACAGAATTGATTAGCTGATAATACCTAGGAAAGTTACTGTCAGTTCAGGTTTAATAATTATTAGCGACGGTTCCTCTTTTTTAGTAATAGCTAATAATGGTTCTATCGACGAAAATTTATCTCAAGGTTTTTGTTTGAGGTAAGTGGCTGATTTATTACTACGAAATTTCCGTACATCACTACCAACTTTCACTGTTAGCTTCTAGCAATATCACTCATTATAATACTTTTTACCAACTTACTAATCCATAACTTCTTATTATCAATGTCACTCTATCTGCTAGTAGTTTATTGGGACTGTTCAGCAGAACATTGTGAAATGGATGCATGAAGATATTAATATAGCCAACTATCATAATGAAGATCTTTGATTTCAATTAATGTTTAGCTGTGCATTCTGATTTTGCGGATATTTTTAATGTTAAATCACAGCAAATATTGATACGAGATGAAATAGAAACCAGCTGGGAAAATGGTGTACTCACTACTGAATATCGCAACAGCTCTTTTTTACGCGGTATTGTAATTGACCCAGTTTGTGGTATTTCTGGGCCACGCTATACCAATGGTTCTTTAATGTTGGATGTGGTCATCACTCCTGGGAAAATATGGCATACTTGTGTCATGTTTATAGCCTTAGCTGATAAAAGAATCTTTAAACCTCAAAACACCTGCACTGTACCTCACAATACAAAAGCGGGAAAGGTTAGGGATGAATTTCTCGCTAATGCGACAAAGTTGCGCTCGTCTAAGCTAAAACTGCCAAATACTATCATCAAGCGATCACAGATATGGGAGCGTTGCGAATTGAGGTGGATGATAATCGACATCAATTTTGGATGCCTGCTGCTGGTATTCCCTGGTTTGTTACCGTTTTTGGATGTGACTCAATAATTGCTAGCTTAGAAGCAATCATAATTTATCATGAATTTGCCCATGGCATGTTACTTAAACTGGCTCAACTCGAAGTAACTGAGTTGGATGATTGGCAAGATGCCCAACTGGGTATCGTGCCACACGAAATGCGCCGTGATGAGTTAACTACACTAAACCTACTTCTGTATCATCCCTACTACAGAATAGTAGATACCATCATCCTTTGGATTGTTACTTTAGCTGAAGCCTATAACTGGAACACCGAGGTCAGTATGCTTGATGAGTGTTGAGCACTACTATAAAAGGCACTAATTTAGATTGACAAATACGGCGGCTTTGACGGAGATGGATGTGTTGAGTATTTAAATCATTCCTCAAAAGGATTATGCAATTAAGGCTGGAAATATTTTGGTGATGCAATAGTTTACCCCAATGGGCAGTTAGTTGAGCTGCCAATCGCTTTATCTGAAGTGCAAAGCTACATTTATGATGTGTAGCGTGAAAAAGAGCAACCCAAAAAGCTGCGTCAAAAGGCAAAGGAATTATACCAACGATTCAATGAATAATTTTGGATGGATTGAATTGGTTTTACTGCTTAGCATTAGACGATAAAGAGCAGCAAATTCAATCACTTGCCTCAACTAATTTAGTCATTGAACTGAGCATTATCTTGGCAGTATTAATGGGGTAGCAATTTACCCTAGCTGAGTATGTTGGTGGGCTGTTGATGATTGCCGTACTAGTATTTCTGTTTAAAGTATTCCTAAAACCCCAGATAGTGAAATCAGCTAAACAGCAAGCAAAAATAGGACTTTCTAGCAAGATGGAAGGATAGGCCAATATGGATATATTAGTAAAAGAAGGTCCCATTTGGCAAAAAAATTTTTCTGATCAAGGATTTATAGCTATTAGCCATTACTTTGTTATGGACTGGGTTTCAGTGTGGCTATATATTGCGCTGGAATTAATGATTGCAGGTGTTTTGCCTACCTGGGTTCCCAATTATTTTTGGTAAGTATTCTTCCTCACAGATCATCCTATATTGTCGAAGTTATGGGGGGCAATTGTGGGGCCAGTTATAGAAATATTTTCCTTTGTTTGTTCTATGGAAAATATTCCTCTAGCGGCTGTGCAGTGGAATGGTGGTATTAGCTTTGGAAGTGTAGTCGCATTTATTTTTGCCGACCTGATTATAATCCCAATTCTCAACATTTACCGTAGATATTACGGTTAAAAAGTTATTATATTTCTAGTAATTGCTTTATATACAGCAATGGTAACTGCGGCACTCATCATTGAAGTTCTCTTCCGAATTCTGGGGTTAATACACCAGAACACAATGCCAAAGTAGTTGAAGCATCTATCCAATTTAACTACACTACAGTATTAAATATTTTCTCTTTGGCTCTAGCAGCTTTACTAGTTGCGTGGTTCTTAAGAACTGGCGGACTAAATATGCTAATAATGTCAATAATAGTAGTGAAAAAGAAAATAGCGAACATCCTAATATGATGCATTATATTGTGAGGAAGAGGAGAAATAAATCTGTAGGGAACGTACCTATTTAAAAGCTAACATTTACAACCATGGCAACTAATTCTTCTGAAAAAAAATAATACTTGTGCCGATGGGATCTAATTTGGCGATTGCTATTGCTAAATTTATTGCTGCCTCTATTACTGGCAGTTCCGCTATGATATCTTATGATATCTGAAGGGATTCATTCAATCATAGATACTGATGATCAACTAATTCTTTGACTGGGAATTAGCAGAAGTTAAAAACTAGCAAATTATAGTTATCCCTTTGGTTACGGTCAAGAACTTTATTTGTGGAATTTCATCGTTGCCATCCTCATTTTTTCTATGGGTGGTGGAATGTCAATTTATGAGGGAATGACTCATGTAATTAACCCCAGTCCATTAGAAGATCCAAAGTGGAATTATATTGTATTGGGTATGAGCATATTATTTGAGGGTTATTCTTAGACTGTAGCTTTAAAAGAGTTTTTAGCGACAAAGGGTCAACAAAATTTTTGGCAAGCTATCAAAAGCAGTAAAGAACCCACAGTAATAACGATATTATTTGAGGATTCTGCAGCGATTTTAGGTTTATTTGTTGCCTTAATGGGAATATTTTTAGGTCATCTATTTAATAATGTTTATTTTGAGGGTATCGCCTCAATTATTATTAGCATTATCTTAGCTGTTGTAGCAGTAGTCTTAGCAAGAGAAAGCAAGGGGTTATTAGTTGGTGAGAGTACCGATCCTCAAACTATAGCTAATATCCGTCCTTTGTCAAACATAGAACTAGAAGTAAAAGAGGTTATCCGTATGCTAACAATGCAAATTGGTCCACAAGAAGTATTACTTAATTTAGAAGTTCAGTTTTATCACCATCTTACAGGTGAATAAATAGCATCAACTATGGAAAATTTAGAAATAAAAATTAGCCAAAAACATCCTCAAATAAAACCAATATTTATTGAAGCTAAGTCCTTAGCTGCTACTCGCGAAATATCTCCATAGACCTTTTAAGAGAAAAATTATCTATATTAGAAATATCTTCTTTAATGAAGCATCAAGAACTTTGCGAATCTAAAAAAAAAATAATTGGATTTTTTTGATATGAATCAGTCTACGAGTCAGTATAAATACTTCAGCAGTAAGAGTTAAGTAAGGCTCAAAAGTTATAAAATCAATTCAAGTAGAAGAAAGTAATTAAAAATGATTATTCAGATAAATACAAATGTAAAAACTTATTACTTATAAAAGTCACTGAAAAATAAGTAAGTCATAAGTGTATCAAAAGTTGAAGTTATTATCATTACTGCAGCTTCCGCCAGTATAGGCAGAGCCGCTGTCCCAGAATTTACCAAGGAAGGTGCGCATAAAGAAGTTGAAGAAGCTGGTGATAAAGCATTAGTGTTATAAACAGATGTTTGTGATCCACAATAAGTAGAGGCGGCAGCGGTTGCGGTTGAGAAAGAGTTCGGACCGATTTATAGGGTTAACGACGGAATAGCATCAATTTTATCGCCATTTTTAGAAATAAAATCAGAGGGATTCGGCCGCTTTACTGAAGTGATATATTTAGGATATGTGTATAGAACAATGGCGGTTTTACGGCGCATAAAAAAACGCAATTGCGGTATACTTGTACAAGTATGTTCTACCCTAGCCTATTGCTTAATTCCCTTACAATCTGCCTATTATGATATGAAGGCTGCTATTCGCCGATTTAAAGACTCCATCCGTTGCGAACTGTATCATGATGGCAGCAATGTTCATATCACAATGGTACAGATGCCAGCAGTCAATACGCTGCAGTCTAACTGAATTAAGAATAATAGGCATCATAAATCCCAACCAATACTATCAATCTTCCAACCAGAAGTAGCGGCTGAGGCAATTGTCTAGGCAGCAACACACAAATAGGGCGAACTTTATGTAAGTAATTCAACAGTTGAGGCTATATTGGGTACTAAAGTCGCTCCTGGATTATTAGACCACTACCTCGGTAAGACTAGATACAAGAGTTAACAGACACAGCAACTACAAAATAAGCACCGTCCTAGCAACTTGTGGGAACTACTGTTAACATACTATAGCGCTCACGGTAGATTTCCTCACTAAGCACAGGATAACAGTGTTAAAATTTGGTCAGCTGAAAATCAAGATTGGCTTGTCTTAGCGTTAGGAGCTAGTGCTGTCTTAATAGGACTGGTGGCTTGTTTGGGATATCAACCTCAACAATCTTCTCATCACCAGTTGAAGCAAATATAATCATTGAGTTAAATTATTCCAACTGAAGTAGCTAGGGTAAATTTATTCGCATCGAACACAAATCTTGGGCTAAATCAATGAACAAGTTATTTTAACTTGCAATTATAAACATTTTTATCCCAATGGCATTCCCAAGAATATTATCTGTATGAGTAAATTCTACAACGAGGCTTGAGTTTTCATCATTCTTTCCTTTCCACTGCTTCTAAGTATGATTTTAATCTTTTAGAAGTTATTATTGAGGTGCTACTTGGTAATGTCTCTGTTTTTCTCACCTCAATTACTTACTAGCTGGGCAAGTTACCCACAAAATCCAAAAACAACCAAAAAGCTATATCTATAAGATATGAAAATTCTTAGTCAAACACAGGCTTTTGGCTCACCAGGTATTGAGCCGCGATAAACTTATGCTAATAAAGATTGACTAGGAATACCCTACTCTACCTCTAGTCGTGTTTGCTTTACTGTCTGGAAGGGTATCATCACTGGAATTTACAATCCGACAGTAGATAAACCTCAAGTTCACGATTTACAGTACCTAATTTCTGATGGGAAAAGCTTTTTCCATGAAGAAAAACGCCATTTATGATCACAAGTGGAATATCCTTGGACTTATGGCTTAAGATACCGTATTACCAATTCAGATCCCCAAGGGCATTATGCCGTAATTAAGGAAATAATTGCTGACCCATATTTATCCTGCATCTTAACAACATACGAAAATTACAGCAGAGAACTAGTTTATTTCCCAACTCCAGCTATATGCCTTGTGTACGCCGCATCTGGAAATCGGTGGTAGAAATAATAATGGGTAAACAGTAGAGGTAGCTGGACAAAATATTCTTGTAGTAGAAAAAGGCGGAACCTGGCTGTTGCTAGGCGTAACAGTCCCATTTACTTGTCTTTCCTGTGGCTATATTGGTCAAAGTAATAGCTGGACATATTTAACCCATGATTTCCAAATGGATTGGGAGTTTGACAGTACTTTAGATAGCAAGCTTGCTCTGACTGGAGAGCTAAATCTAGATCAAAATTACGAGTTTACTTTAGGACTGTCCTTTGGCAAAACTCTGCACAATGCAATTTCCACATTATTTCAATCGCTGAATATTCCTTTCGAACATTAGAAATAACAATATAACGAATAGTGGGAGCGATCACTTAACGAAATCAAACCATTAGGAAATAATTCCTGTGATGATGGAAACCTATATCACAACAGTGTTAGTTTGTTGTTGGCACATGAAGATAAAACTTATCCCGATGCTTTAATTGCATCTATGACTATCCCTTGGGATGAAGTGAAGGACGAGCAAGACGAAGGAGGATATCACCTTCTCTGGATGCAAGATATAGTCAGCAGTGTAGCAGGTTTAGTCGCAGCTAGAGAAACATATACAGCACTGCGATCGCCTCTGGTGCTGTGCTCCGCGCAACCGCTAATTTATCTGGCCACTAGTCAGCAATATATTCAACATTGAACCATAGACTAAAAAACTAAGTGCTAGGGTAATTGCAGAAATCGTATAAGCATAAACAATTTTGTCATAGGGGCCTGGCATTCCAAATAAATCCCACACCCAACCATTAGCATTGAGTAATGTAGCTAACACAAACAAAAAATCAAATAAATTGGGTATTGATCATCTCGGATGATCAATACAAAGGATAGAATAAGGAAGACTACAAGACCAAAAGTATTTGACCATTTACCTTGCACTGCTGCAGCTATGACAAAACTGTTAGTATAGCCTGTCCTATCCATGCGATAGTTTGATAACCTTTCTAATTCAGAATTTTCAAAAATTACCTCAAAAATATTAATTCAAAACGTCATTTTTCTGCTTAATCCCAATCCGTATTATTCTCATCATATTTAAATTTTTAATGACTTGATAATAACTCTCTTCTACATCATTGTAGTCTTATTTTTGTGATAGTCCTTCACGGCTATCTTGTAAAATTATGTCAGCATGATGGCGCAGGCTTGCTTGATATTTAGAATTATTCGTGTAAGTAGAAATTACAGCTATAGCTTCTAACAAACAAATAGTTACTCCTGCATCCGACTCTCCATACTGCTAAATTCGGTTAAAAGCATGATCGATCAATCCTTGAAAATCCACTCCTTTGGCAATGAAGCACAATTTCCTATTTTTATCATAGCGCTAGGGCGAAGGGAAATCTCTTTGAACTAAGTGGCGCAGTCCAGCAGTAATTCAGTCAATACAGCTAATTGCGGTAAATGGATCGTTTATTCCAGGTGAAATGGCACGCAGAGCCATTTCTACTAATTGATCGATTGGAAATCCTATATCCTGTTATTCTGTATGTTCTTTGCCAAAAATAAAAACATCATTAATTTGTTTGGTAAGTTTTTTATTTACTTTTTCTCCAGGGAAAACCAAGGCTAAATTGCCACCTTGAATTATAAATTTTTCTGGTCTAACCTGAAGGCGTATTAGCAAATTATGTTTAGAAACAATTTCCATTAATTCCTCATTATCAATTGCTTGTAAGTAACCACTTCCATTAGCTCGAATCGGTAAAGCCTCTTTCTTAAAGGACATGGGAATTTCTCCAATTCCTTGTCTATGTTCTGGTTTACCATACCCAATTATTTCTGGAAATAACCTAACAATTGCTGAATGTAACTCTTCACTAACATTTTGGACTACTTGAGATGCCTGAATTATGGTTCAAGCATGATGGATAAAATGAATTAACACACCAATATTAATAATAATTGCGAGTGAAGTCCCAACTGTAACTGAAACTTGTGGTACATTTTATTCATATCCATCTCCTCCTCTATGAATTGTCCGTAATACAAGCAGGCAAAATATGAACGTACCAATAAATATGCTTACTGCAACTTGGTTACCCGTATCCTACATAAAATTACGCAGAAGCTGCGGACTGAAATTGGAAGCAGCCAATTGAAGCGCCACAATTGTAATTGAAAAAGGTGTAGCAGCAACGCTAATCATCAAACCTGCAACCGATCCCAAAAGCGATCGTGCTCCATCTGCTCTACCTGTGTAAAAACACTGATAATCACTGTTTACCTTCCCGGTATGGTCAAGATTCAGCATTGTGAAAGCTAAAGCAGTAGCTCCCACTGCCATAAATGCTGGTATAGACCAGTAACTTGAGTGGAACTGCTCCCACAGTTTGCTTATCTTGACATTTCTCATTGTTCGTTGGTTTAAGAATCTACTTTACCGTTGTTGTCTTCTAAGGAGCGTGCTTTAGCAAGTAAGCTGAGCGAATCGCTGATACGGTGAGGCTTCGGTACTTCACTTTTACCTGCGGGCCAACCTTCACGCTGACGGGAGCGGTTTCCATCTGTCTCTTCGGTCTGGTCGTGGAACAAAATTTGTTGAGTTGGGTATGGCAAATCAATGCCGTTCTCAACATAAAGCTTTTGCTTAATTGCAGAGATTACTTTATCTCGTGAAGATAAATTATCTGCCCTGCGTGGTGGTTTGATCCACCAACGCACACGAATGTTGACACTGCTTCCAGCAAGTTCCATTACCAATACATCAGGAGCCGGATCTTTTAAAATTTCATCTATACTATGTACGGCATCTAACATCAACTGCTTGGCTAGATAAATATCATCGGCGTAGCCAATACCGATATCGTATTCTAATCGGCAGTTGTCAAAGGCAGTGTTTACAGTTACTGAATTAGTAAATAATTCCGAGTTCGGAATAACAATCCGCCGACCATCATAGGTTCTGATTATAGTTGCTCTTGTTTGGATATTTTCAACTGTTCCTTCAAATCCTTTAAAAACAATTTGATCGTCGATTTGGAAAGGCTCAGTTAACAGAATTAAAATCCCAGCTAGAAAGTTTTGCAGAATATCACGAAAACCAAAACCAATTGCAACACCACTAATTCCCAACAGTTGTACTAAATCACCAGCTTTTAATGAGGGGATTATAATAGAAAGGGCGATAAACAACCCAACTAAAATCGTCACGCCCTGCGCTAATCTTCCCAATACTAGCCCTAAGTTCCGGGCAGAGCGACGATTGCGAGTTAACCGCTTGACCAGTGCCTTAATTCTGCTGGCGATAAATAAAATGATTATAAAGATAATCAGTGCTAAGATAATATTCGGGAGCAAAGCTATGAAACTATTAGCTATGCTTTGAACCTTATACCAAGATGTCGATATTTCTGCATTCATGAATTTTCCTCACTAAGGTAATTTTTGCTAATATCAACGCTCAGAATTTTGATCTAATAATTCTTGAATTTCCCCCCGCAATGCTGCGATTTCACTCTGAAGCAGTTGAATCGATTTCACTCCAGCTAACTCTGCTTCGTCATCATCGGTATCACGACCAATAAAAAAGATCGCCAGAGTTGCAGTGACATAGTCAAATATGGCAAACACATACAACGCTAAGAAAAAATAAAGTACTCGACCTTCGGGTATTTTGGGCGAATAGTTAGAATCCATCGTTGTCATTAGCATTGCTTTCCAGCATAAAGGAGTACCGTAGTTGTGCAGCCTTGATTCCACAGGAACTTCGTTTTCAAAGGTATATATTCTTACTCCTCCTATTAAACTGACAATTATTGTTAACGCGACAACATAACTAACCCCTTGCCGGCTTAAACTTGCTGCTAGGACCCGCATTCCCTAGTTAGCACGAGTCATCACTCACAACCACTGTACACTTCGCACAGCCCGCACTCTTTGTAGTACGCGTACTTTTCGGATAATCCGAAAAGTACGCAGCGCTGGCAACACCAAAGAAATAGCTATTAACCAGTTGCTTTTGATATAAGAAAATTTATGAGCAGTAATCACTAGTTTAAATAGAAAATCTAATATAAAAAGAATCCAAATAATGATGCTAAAGGCTTCCAGTAAAGAGTTTAATCCCCAGATGATCTCGATGATGAATAGTGCTAGCCATACAAAGTCCAGCACCACCATTGGAATTTCTAGCCAATCTTCCCTGTTGCAAGACTTCATTACGTTTTTTTTCTAGGGCTGGCTTTTCTGAAATTTTTAAACTACTCAATAAGATGAATTCGTAATGACGTTCGATGACTTGCTAACGCTGTGCTAACATAATTCGTAATTTTAGATAATTAGCTTTATTATTTACTTGCAGGTGTTTCTAGCAGGTTGACATCAACTAAAGGTGTCACATTTAAGTCCTGTTTCCATAATTGGGTTTGAATTGATTGGGGAAGGTGATCGCGTATTTCTTCACTAGACGCTATAACTCCCGGTTGACGCTGCATATAACTAACAGATAGTAGGGTATGCTGCCCTTGAATATTGGATCGTATAAAGTACACATTCGACTCGACTAATTTTGCTAAACCAACTTGCTCCACAGTTTTCTAAACTTGGGCGTTGGCAAGTCGGGCAAGGCTAGAGCGTTGTAAATTGGGAGAATGAGAAAACTACTAAGTCAACAAAAGAGCCTATGCGATGACAGTTATCACCAACGCAGAAAAGAATACCCGTTTTTTACCATGCTGATAGCGAGTTCCTTGAGCAGACAACCTAAATACTCGGAATAACAAAGCTGCTGAAAAGTTGATGCCGCTTTGTTGCAAAAACAGTAAGAATAGCCCCGAAATTGCCATATCCCATCTGCCAACCGTACCAGCTATACCGACAATTCCCACAGGTGGAGCTAAGGAAGCGGCAACTAATATTCCGGTTGCTGCCCCAGAGACTAAACTACTGCGATCTGATTGAACTAAGTTGAGAGCTCCTGCTGCTCTGACTGCCAATGGTAAAATTACTGCCACTGCTGAAATCTAGCTATTGTCTAGCATTAAACTAGTGAGAATTTCTTGCTGTAATATCAGGCTAAGTAACCAAGTAGTGGCAATTATGACTGCTAAAGCAGTAAGATTTCTTGAAATACTCTGTCCTAAGAGTTGGCAATCACCTCATGCAGTTGCAATTGCTGTATTCATCGCCTGGCCTGCAAAGGGTGCAATCAGCATTGCTGCCCCTAGCAAGTAAGCTATTGTAGTATACAAGCCAATCCAGACTACAAAGCTTGTCAGTGCTCCATAACCAAGAAAACCTCGCCAAGAACTAACACTTTGCAAACGAGAAAGAAAAATCTCAATCGGATTGCGTTCTTCCACATCTATAACTTGTTGCGGTGCTTCTAATACAGGTGGTTGCAGAGTCATCACATCAGTTGGTACGAGCATAATTTGTACTTTGGGCAAGTCTTGCAACTTGTCCAGAACTTTGCTAACTTCTTGATTAGAAAGGTGAACAGTCACTACATCAATCGGTATCAATCGGTTCTTCTGCATTGCCTTCAAATCGCGCGAGATTTGTGCCATTATGAGATTTGACAATATCGATAAGAGCTTTTCCATTTCCCCGTGGTACTTGGATAATAATTTGATGCATTGTACCCTCCTATTGATAACCATCTTATTTTTTTTAGACAATAACTCTACTACCCAAAGAAAGATTCTTTGAAAGATGTATCTCATACTCAGTTAACACTTAAATTTTGTCCGTAAAATGAGTACATAGGAAAATAACTGATAGCCAAGATAGCAAAAAAGTTTATATAAAGAAAATTTCATTGATTTATTGTTTGAGACTTAGATTAAATCTCAATATTGGAAAAGATGTGGAGAAACCTGGTATATTTTTATACTCGAAAGCAAGCTTTAGATTTTATTGACTCAGCCCATTGAAGAGACATATCAACAAGGATTTATAACAGGTTATCCTGATGGTTATTTTCATCCTAATCAACCCGTTTCTAAGATTGAGGCTATAGTTGCTTTAAGCAAAGGATTGAATTTAACTACTGGTACATCAACACTTAGTATACCTACAGCCATGCAGAGAGTAGTTCCTCAAAAAACCGCACAAAAACCGATAAAAGCACGTATTTTTATGTCGTTTGTATTTACTACTTTAATGCAGCCTTTATTGATATCAAAAGTCCCAGCTTTAGTAGTTAATGCTGTCAGCCTTAACCGTCCTGCGTCATTTATTATTACCAATACTTACGCAGATACCAATAATATTACGCAATATGCAGTTGGAGATGTAGCAGCCGCAACTAAGGCAAATATAGTAGTCAGCTATCCAAATCCAAAAGTTATTAATCCAAATAAACTTGCAACTAGAGGAGAGATTACAGCTTTAGTTTATCAAACTTTAGTTTCCCAAGAGAAAATAGAACTAATTGCTATTAATTTACCTGCTAATCGCTATGTTATTTGGACTCCTGTTCACCAAAAAACACTCAATAAGTACGATTTTATTCAACATTTCTGCTGATTTCAGGTCTAAGAAGTTAGTTATAAGCTTCTAAAATTTTATGCAAACTTTTACTTGTGGTTTAATTAAAACTAATTCTTTAAACCCATTAATTCCACAGTAATGATTTTTTAGAGATGTATATCTTTTTTTAGAAAGAAGGAGTAAAAAATTATATCTTTACACCTGCAAATCAAATATAGATTTAGGAGGAAAAATAATAGGGAGTAACAAGATTTTGTGAGATCAGGCAAAACAGGTACTATTAGAACTTTTTCAGAATTACTGTTATGTTATAATAAAGAGATAGCCTTTTTGAACTACTAAATTCAACTCGTAGTTATAAATTAAGGCTAGTAAGTTACTGGGAATTTCTACACAAGTAGACGTCAGAAGCCTAATCATTCAGGCCGATCCAGGCTAGTTATTACAATAATCCTCAATTTGTTGGATAATGCGATTAAGCATTCAGCAGCCAATCATCAAGTATTTATCTCTGCATACAGCCAAGGCGAACAAGCTATTATTCAAATTCAAGACGAAGGAAAAGGGATAAAAGAGGGTGATTTACCCCGAATCTTTGAGAAATTTTATATAACAGACCCTGCATGTAAAGGTAGCGGTAATCTTCTAGTATTAGCAATTTCTAAGCGGATTATTGAGGCCCATCAAGCTAGTATTATCGCCTGCAAAACATCAAATCAAGGGATAACTTCTACTATATACTTGCCGATAATTCTTCATGTATGATTTCTAATACTCTATGAGTGGGGTTGCACTCATATAATTAAGTTTTGACCATGATAACTGTACAATTACTCTTACGAGAAATATTTTCAGCAATATTTCCTTGAATCGCTTGTTGTAGTAAACTCTCACAACTAGCTCCCAGAACAATTACATCACTCTTATCTTGTTCTGCACACTGGAGGACAGCATCAGAAACAGAATTAGCACGAATTGGGG
This sequence comes from Azolla filiculoides, assembly GCA_910574055.2. NCBI lineage: Eukaryota > Viridiplantae > Streptophyta > Polypodiopsida > Salviniales > Salviniaceae > Azolla > Azolla filiculoides. The sequence goes on from CAJTBH020000015.1 coordinate 126,113, forward strand.
TAGCCACTACTTTACCACTAACTCGGCATTGCAGAAAGTTAACGGATTTATCTAATAAAGTTGTATCGGGAATAGAGTTATTAGGCTGGAAAACTTGACATAGATTGATTTGGGATGACCTACTTAAAGAAGAAAGCGCAGGTAATAACTTAATTGCTTGGCTGGAGTTGGGTCCACCTGCTATTGGCAATAACCAACGGTCAAAGGATCTTTTATCATCTAATTTAGCCAAGATAACATCACAACCTGCCTGTCGAATTATGGTATCCACGACTCGGCTAAAAACTCTACCAGGAGTTGATGTACTGCCTTTCCATCCCATCAGTACCAAGTCAATGTGTCGTTCCTTGACAGTCTCCAAAATTGCCCCAGCAACATTATGAGCAACTCGAATCTCGGTGTGAACGGGAATCCGCGAATTCTCTCCTAAAAGTATTGCCCGTTGCAAAAGTTGAAGACTTTTGCTGATTTGTACTGGTGTTTCCGATGGAATACGGCTAGACGGAACAATAATCACTTGTAGGGATTCTATTTCGTAATTGCGATCTTTGGCAATCGCAACTGCCATTTCTAGTAAAGTCTCGGCTGTCTGTGGATGTGAAAGCGGTACTAACAATCTTCCTTTGCCTGTAGCCGGAGCGCGACTTTGGTAAACCACATAAGAAGGTGCTAATTTACGTTCCATTTGTTCGCTATTACCACTAAGTCGCTCTGCTTCTACACGGATAATATCACTACGAGTAATAATTCCTATAAGCTTGCGACCTTCTGTAACAAGCAAGCAGCTGAGATGATAACGATTAAGTATATGTAGTACATGAGCCAGTGTCGCTGTGGGAGTTACTGTCACTGGCTCTGGTGTCATAATCTCGCTAATAGTTGTATCTCCACTTAACTTTTGCGAAGCAATATTAACTAAATCTTCCTGAGTAACAATACCAACAACTTTACCATTCTCTAAAACTGGGAAGTTGCGATGGTGAGAGTGGGAAAATGCCTGTACCGCTTCATCAGTACTCATCTGGCTAGAGAGGGTTTCCAAACGCCGTTGCATTACATCTACGGCACTGAGTTGTGCCAGAAGCACCTCTCTGCTTGGCTCCTTGGTTATATGAATTCCTTTCCACTCTAGTAAAAGGTCGTAGAGAGATCGATGGTCAATTTTTTCTGCTACTAAGTAGGCAACCACAGAAGCAATCATTAGCGGTAGTACCAGGTTAAAATCTGTTGTCATCTCAAATACAATGACAACTGCCGTAATTGGAACCTTAGATACAGCGCTAAAAAAAGCAGCCATACCCACATGAGCATAGACTGCCGCAGCACTCATTCCCAGTAAACTGTGTTCGATAGCACCGACTAAGTAACCAAGGGCAGATCCCAAGACTAAGGTGGGAACTAGTAAACCCCCTGGCGCTCCAGAACCGTAGGTAAAAATAATTAGGATAAACTGAACTAAAAGAGCGATCGCTGCAAATGACCAGTTAGTATTACCTGCAAGCAAAATTTCTCTCAACCCAGCATGATCGCGAAAGGTAGCAGGTAATAAAGCGATCACCACACCACTAACTAACCCAGCGATTCCAATTCGCCAGGATAAACTCAACCTTACCATTCGGCGGTTAATTGCTAGACTCTCGAGAATACCTTTATTAAATAGAATGCCTATAAACCCCGCCAGAACTCCTAAAATCAAGTAGAATGGGATTTCCTGCGCAAAGAAAGTTGTATCGGGAAGACCTAAATTTAGATGATTCAGATCAAGGTTGTGACTACCATAAAGCCGGGAAATGACTGAAGCGATGAAAGAAGCCAAAATCGCAGTCCCAAGAGTGATACCTGACACATCTTGCAGTAATTCTTCCACTACAAAAAGCACACCTGCGATAGGTGCATTAAAAGCCGCAGCTAATCCCGCCCCCGCTCCAGCGGCGATCAATTGGCGACGATGCTCTGGTGAAGTCGGAGCCCAGTTACTAAATTGATTTGCCAAGGCTGCCCCAATTTGGACAGTTGGCCCTTCCCGTCCCAAAGGCATTCCCGAACCCAACACTAACGTAGCGCTGATCAACTTGACCAAAGCAATCCGCAGATTTAACGGCATCGGTACCCGAGCCAATACTGCTTTCACTTCAGACATTCCACTACCTGATGCTTCCGGTGCAAAGCACTCGACTAGCCAACCAGCTAAGATTCCTCCTACTAGTCCAATACTCGGTAGTACTAAGTAGGCAGGACAATGGTAAGAAACACGCACTCGTAATGCGCCTGCCCAATCCACTGCCTGTCCTAACAGAACTGCCGCTAACCCAGAAACTAGACCAATCACGCAAGCTTCCACGAAAGCCAAGCGCCTCGGTTTAACCAGCTGACGGGAAAGCCTCAACCAAAAAATTTTACTCCTGGCTAACATATTTTTAGCAATCACTTGTCATCAATGAAGGTATATAAATGTCTGAAATATCTTACCATTCACCCTATTCATAGAGTTTCATAAGAAAATGAAATCAGAATGAAATTTTCCTATGCCTAAAGATATAGATATATGCCGTAGCAGTACAATATTTGTAGTATTTTGTACTGCTCGGAAGTAAATATTTTTTCAGGTCTTTTGGCTTGTACCCATTTTGCAGCTAGATATTTTTTGTAGTAAACCTCCCAGCGATTCCTTTCGGCTTTGTTCTTGTGAGACTACCAGGGGCGTGATTAACTCTCCCGCAAAATATGAACAAGCACATTTTCGTTATTTCTCAAAACCTTACTGGATAAAGGTTTAAAAATGTGAAAGTTGAGAGTTAACCAAGCCTTAATGTCATTCACTAGCTGGCTAAGATTTTTGGTTTTTTCCTCACAAAACCTCCAAAAATTTGCTTGCTCCTCTTCCGAGAGAGTCTTAATAAATCTTAGGAATTGAAGATTAGCTCTGGGTAGGGTTTTTGGAACTCAGTTATTGCGTAGCGATCGCGCTTGTTGCAGTAAGGCATTCGTTAAGCTGCTGACCAGAATGATTAAGTATTAGTCGGCCCAACAAATCAATAGTGATCGCGTCGCCTAGCAAGGATGCCCCTTTTGATTAAAAGAATGGAAAGTAGCTAATCAAGCAGGAGAAAGTGTAGCATTTTCTGGACTATGTTGGACTTCAGGGAGTATGGTGAAGTAACTATCCACTTTTGTGATTCAAAAAATTGGATATTTAGATATTTAAGGACTAGATCTAATATTTTGAGTACCTGATTTACATAATTCCCCTTGTGGGAATTATGTAAATCAGGGAAAATTATATAGCAACTTGTAAAAATGAAAACCTTACTTCGGGAAATATAATAAAGGCATAAAAGCTTTATTTTTAATTTATTGCTGTTTAGAGTGCTAATTTAAATACCCCTTTGGAAGATATATTAAATTCTATACTGACATCTATATTTTATCTCAAGATACTTGCTCTTGGAGTATGTTGATTTGAAATTATTTCCCTCTGCCACTGTTCTAAATCATCGGTTATCTCTCTCAAATGTAGCATTTAATTTTGCAAAATATCGCCTTTTAGATTCTGTAAAGCCAAAAATTGTCTGAGGATTCTTGATTTCTCTGGATTGTATGTTTAACTTTTTGATTAGGAATTTGATTAGGAAGAGTTGACTCAGATCTTAATTGTAATAAACGCTTAACCAGATGAGGAGAAACTTTGACAATTTCAGCAGCAGTGGTCAAATTTTTACGTGACTGTAACTCTTGAATTAAATTTTGTAATTTCTGCCATAAAGGATTACTGGGAGTTATCCAGCATTTTTCTACTACTACTTATAATCCCTTGGTAATGAGACTGTAGTGTGGAGTACCTTTGCCTGTTAGCACCCGAACGTTGTAAACTTAGTGAGTCCTAGCTGAAAATTGCTTAATAACCGTCAAGTGTACAGCATTTGTAGCAAGGAGCATTTCGCAAATACTGACTGGGTTAATTTGTCTGAGGTGAATTAAATCGGCTCCTGAGTCTTTACAATTCGACCTGTCGGACAAGCCTTGCAAACAACCATCCACATCCATAAGGATGTGAGAAGGGTCATCTAAACCATACTCATTGAATAACTTCCCCAATTTTGTAAAACGAGATGCATACAAAATGTCCCGGACATACCTCCACAGTTTGCAGTTGGGCTTGAGTGCAGGTGACCTTGCTTCTGGGGATAATACTTAGAAAAATTTTGGTATCAGTTGATTATACTCTTGGTGTCAGTAATGCTTGAGGTGGAATATTGACCAATCAAAGAAGTTGTGACAGTTAGAGATAAACAAAAAAACTTGTTCATTTTTATCCTCTGGAAAACTCTTACTAATTTCTATTCAGTAGTTTAAAGTCGCAAAGAGTAATTTAGTTGAACAGTAATTTGAGTATTTTACCGGATGAAAGAAATGTTAGGTCGCTTCATATTTGCTACAATCGCTTTTTGATTTTGTTATTCTACCTGCTTACTAACTGTACCAAATGCTCCTTGAGCAAATGCACCCAATAAAAAGCGATCGCCACTTTTACTGGTTTAGATGCTCCTCAACCCACTATTGGATTGAGAAATGCTACTTTGAATATCAGGTTGATTAACCACTTCCCCACCTTGGCCAATCCTGACATTAAGCCTAGTCGTGCATCCAAGCCTAAAATCTCTTTACCTTTGTCCTTATACTGATTAGCAATTAAAGGTTCTCCTCTTTGACCTTGTATAACTGTGCTTTTACCTCAAAAATGGCCAAATTTTGAACCATAAGCTGACCAAAAATTCACCAAGCTTCACACCTTGCAGCAAAAAGTTAGATAAAATTTTGTACCAATAAATGGCCGCGTGTTAAAAAGGTAAATCATAATAGAGCCTAGAGTTGTCTAAACCCCAAACAGTCAAAATTGCCCAAATCCAACAGCAATGTCATCAACTTGGCTGCCAAGTTATGGTTCAAACAAGCTGTGAGGGACAGTATTTGTTGATTGTAGTCAAGGTAAAAACTCTTTTTATCAGCACCCTCGATGTTGCAAATCAATGAACTCAGAAGAATTTGAGTATTGGTGTAGACAGCAATAACTAACAGCACAAACAATAGATTTGATTCCCAAAATTCGTGCTACTCCACCCTCACGTCGTATACAGGAACGAGCCAAAAACGTGAGTGGAGTATACCCTAGTCGGAAAATGGGTCAAACCATCCAATTTGAAAGCCACACCGTAGAATTGTGGGCAATTTACCAGATGGAAAACGACCCAGAAGTCTTAGAATATTACTACCAGCTCCCACCCTTCAAAATTCAGTACAAAAATGCAGTCGGACGTAACATAAGTCATTACCATACCCCTAACTTCTTTGTATTACGCTCCACAGGAGCAATCTGGGAAGAATGGAAAA
>CAJTBH020000017.1:0-13429 GCA_910574055.2 Azolla filiculoides
ATTCCTGGCTTCAATCACCAAGAAATTGGCACAAAATTCATGGACCTCATAGATGGTTTTAAAAACTACCCTTTATTCCAACAAACCCAAAACCTTCATGAATTCTTGACTTGGCCATCCTAGTTTCAACCAAAAGTTGAATCTTCCATTCATTCATTGATCAAGCCCTAGGGGAACCTGGTAAACTTTTACCTTCCTTAGGCAATAGACCTTGATCATAATTTAGCTGAACCAAGGTTAGGTTTAGCACTGACACAACGAAAAGTCTCTGGTAGTTCTCTTTCTCTGGAGCTATTCCAACATCCTGCCAATTTATTGACGGTTATACGAACTTGTCGTCCTCAAGCACTTTCTCTAATTGAGTGTTTTGACCGACCTATGAAAGCCATGGTTCACTCTGCTTTCCATAGACCTTCTTTAATCCCTCTTCCTTAGACCTGAATCTTTACCTTTCGGAAACGGCTAACCCCTATGTGTAAAGCCAGGGGCTTGCTCGCCGTTGGATTATTGGTGAGATTCAGGATTTGCAGCATTTAATGAGTAATCATGTATTTCTTGATTCTGTTCATTCTTGAATCTTGATCATCCTGATTCTGACTACTTATTATTAGTCTCTTAGTCAATTTTCAAGTTAAACGGTAAACGAGCATAAATTCCTTGAGGATCGTTCACTTTGTTTAAAGTAGAAATTTCCTGTTGTAATTTTTCCAATTCTGCTAAAAGCAGGCTATTTGGTTTGAGTTGAGTTTTTTCAATTCCTAATGTTCCTTGGGCCTGTTGTAGTTTCTTGCCAAATAAACGTTCTTCTAAGCTAGTAACTCTCGGATATTCTTCCAATTCCCAATTCTTGCCTAATTTGGCTTGTTTAGCAGCATATTCAATGGCAACATTCAAACCACCAATTTCATCAACTAAACCGATTTCTTTAGCTGCTACACCTGACCAAACTCGACCTTGGGCAATTTCGGCTACTTTTTGTTGTGGTAGTTTCCGTCCTTGGGCAACTTTATTGATAAACATATTGTAAATACGGTTAACACTGCGTTGATAAAGTGCTAATTCTTGGGGTGATTTTGGACGGGAAACTGTTTGATTATCTGCATATTGGGCGGTTTTAACTGTATCCCAAGTGATGCCGTTGTTTTTGGCTAACTTTTGACCGTTCAATAATAGGCCAAATACGCCGATAGAACCTGTAATTGTGTTGGTTTCGGCAAAAATGCGGTTGGAATCACTGGCGATCCAATAACCACCAGATGCAGCTACATCACCCATGGAAACGATGACTGGTTTGGCTTGTCGAGTTAGTTTTATTTCTCGCTGAATGATTTCGGAAACTGTGGCGCTACCACCTGGACTGTTAATTCTTAACACCACAGATTTAACATCTTGATCTTGACGAATTTTGTTGAAGATTTTGGCAAAGCGATCGCCTCCTATTTCTCCGTCTTCTCCTTTACCGTCAACTATTTCTCCTTCTGCATAGACAACGGCAATTTTATTTTCTGAGTTGCGTTCTACACCCATTGATTTTCCAGGAACTTCGGCGTAGTCGCTAAGATGAATTTGTCGGAAGCTTTTATCATCTTTATCACTAGCAGTTAATTTTTTTAGGTCAGCGACTACTTGATCTTGGTAAGCTACTTGATCTACTAAACCGTTGGTTTTAGAGGTGTTAGCTTCTAAAATAGGTTGACTATCTGCAATTGCCTGCAATTTTTGTGGTTGAATTTTCCGGCTTTTTCCTACAGATGTCCGCCACTCTCCCCACACATCATCTAATAATTTCTGGGTTTGTTGCCGATTTTCGGGACTTAATTTATCAAGTATAAACGGTTCTACTGCTCCCTTAAATTTCCCTACTCGCACAACTTGAATACCAACACCATATTTCTGCAATGCTCCCGCTAAAAACACCGGTTGTGAACTCAAACCGTTGATTTCCATCAGTCCTACGGGATTGAGTACGATATTATTAGCTACTGAACTCAGATAATATTCTCTTTCATTCCAGTCTGTGCTGTAGGCGATAATCTTTTTACCAGATGCACGGAATTTATCTAAACCTTGACGAATTTCTTTCAGGGAAGCATAACCCAGTCCACTTGCTGCACCTGATTTAGTAGCATCTATATAAATACCAACAATGCGCGGATCGCGTTGTGCTTTTTCTAGAGTTTCTATAACTTTGCGGAGTGTAATTTGATCTTCATTTACTCCTATTAGGGTTTTTTTCAGAAAGTCGCTGGAACTGGGTTGACTGTCGGTAATTTTCATTGACAAGTCAAAAACCAATATGGATTTATCTTTGACTTGTGGCCCTGTATCTTTAGAAGTAGCAGCAATCACAATCAAGAAAAATAAGCTCAGAGTGGCGATACCAGAGAAAATAGTCAGTCCTAGTAGGCTACCAATTAAACTAGCAAAAGTTTGTTTAAGAAAGTTAGTCATTAGTTATTAGTTATTAGTAATTGATCATTAGTCATTAGTCATTAGTAAGAAAAACCAATGACTCATGACTAATGACCTGTTTAGTTTATTGTATACTTTGCAAGCTGTTAGAGTACTGTAACTGATACAAATTTCTGTTGCCAGTACAGAATAATACGGTAGTAATTTCAGCAATTAATACCTCTGTCAACTCTTGCAGTGCGTATTCTGATACATCTGCGGCTTGTAGGAAGGGTATTGCTAAACCAGCAATATCTGCACCGAGTGCGATCACTTTCGCTACATCTAATCCATGACGTAACCCACCAGAAGCAATTAAAGGTATTTCCGAAAACTGAGCGCGAATACTAGTAATACATTTTGCTGTCGGTATGCCCCAATCTGCAAAAGTCTTACCTAAGCGCCGCTGTAAAGGATTTTCTGCCCGTTCGCTTTCCACCAATGCCCAAGATGTACCACCAGCACCAGCTACATCAATGGCCTGTATTCCCACAGATATGAGTTTTGCTGCCATTGTCGCAGAAATGCCGTTACCCACTTCTTTGGCAATTACAGGTACTGGTAATTTACTGCATAAATTAGCTATTTTATCAAATAATCCCCAGAAATTTGTATCACCTCTGGGTTGAATGAATTCTTGTAGGGGGTTAATGTGTAAAATCAAAGCATCAGCTTCTAAAATATCAATAATTCGCAGACATTCATCAACCCCACATTGATAATTAAGTTGTACTGCACCCAGGTTAGCAAACAGCAGCACATCAGGGGCATACTTGCGAATAGCAAAGGTATCAGCAACTTGGGGTTTTTCCAATGCCACACGCTGAGAACCTACACCCATAGCTAGTTTATATTGTTGGGTGACTTCTGCCAAACGACGGTTAATGATTCCTGCGTGTTCTGTTCCTCCGGTCATGGAGGAAATTAACAAAGGTGCATTGAGATGTTTCCCTAAAAAATTCGTGCTGATATCAATATCTTTGCGATCGCATTCCGGTAAACAACAATGAGTAAAACGATAACGTTCTAATCCCGTGCTGACTTGCTGACATTGTACATCTTCCTCTAGACAGATACGGATATGATCTGCTTTGCGATTTTGCGTTTGTGTCGGGGTACTGGTAGGAGGGTTTACGGGTAATACCATTTTGGATTCTAAATTGTGAAAGGCACTTTAAGTAGGTGGGTGTTAAAAATTATCCTTATGACAAGGCAATAGCCAAGAGGTGAACCAGAGCGGTCTTGGGAAGCCACTGCGGTGGAAGGGTTTGCCGGCAGCAAGTGGCGTGGTTTCCCCATGTAGGCGCTTCGCCTTCCCACAGGATGCGACTGGAGAACCCGAAGGGCACTCATGCAATAGGGAAGAGGTTTTGGGCAATTTTACTTTTCGTTACATACTTCTCTCCGAGAAGCCGCTGCGCGTCTACGGTTTTTTTTGTGTCTTCTTACTTAGAATTAACTCTCGATAAAAGAGACGCAAGAACCATAACTAATAACTGATTTGTTACCTGCCTAAAAACCGACTAGCTAACTTAATAGCATCAGCAATATCAACATCTCCATTTCCATCAGCATCAAGGAATTTATTCAGCATCGGATTTCCACCGGATTGGAAGAAACTCAGAACTAAAGGTACTAAAGTAGGTAATAATTGTTGAATTATTCCCACATGTAAGCCAGTACGTTGCGCTGCTTTCTCTGCTACTTGTTGTTGCACATCTGGCGAAAATAGGGAACTCACAGCTTGAGAATCGGGAGAATTTCCTGCAAATTGATTTACCAGGTTTTCTACCGCTTCTATTCCCTCGCTGACTTGCTTTTCTTGCAAAGATGAATGTACCTGTTTACCAACTACTGACAAAACTAATTGAATAGTTGAATTATCTGTACTACTAGTGTTACTTATGTGCTGGATTGTATTGGCAATACTTAAAAGTTGACCTAAACCACCTTGTTGATTAGAATTACCAACAGCACCAAGAATTTGATCAAAAAGTCCCATTGAGCTTATTCTCCATTTTTTTTAATTTTAGTAGATAGACGAACCTTTTTCATTACTCATACAAAATATCAAATCTTCAATTACCATCAAGACTGATTAATTGGTAGGTAAATCGCAAATTCTGTACCTTGCTCCAACTGAGAATTACAACTAATTTTACCTTTGTGTTTTTCCACCACAATTTGATGAGTAATTGCTAAACCTAAAGCTGTACTAATACCCCATGGTTGAGTGGTGAAAAAAGTTTCAAATATTTTGTTCTGATGTTCTGTGGTAATTCCCGGTCCATTATCTCCTATTGGCACTACCACCTAATCATCACTTGCACATTCTGTAGTAATAGTGATTACTGGTAAAAATTCCGTCTGTCTCTGAGATTTTTATTCCAAGACATCAATAGCATTACTGAGCAAATTCATAAATACTTGATAGAGTAAACCCATGTAACAGGTAATTTTAGGAATTTCTTCATAGTTGCGAATAATTTTAATACTATTTTTGAGACAATTGTTTACAATTAAAAATGTACTCTCAATAGATGTATGTATGTAAATCTACTAAATGCCGTTGACCTTCATCTAGCCGCGATAAGTTTTTTAAACTGCGGACTATTTCGCGTGTGCTTTCAGTTCCCAATGTCATGGAGTTAAGTATTTTTGGTAGATCAGTTTCCAAAAATTCTAAATCAATTTCTCTAGCTACAGCTTGGACTTGAGTGGGTGGATTAGGAATAGCTTCTGGATATGTTATTAGTAGTTTTAATAAATTATTAACATAAGTTTTGGCATGGACTACATTACCTGAAATAAAGTTAACAGGATTATTAGTTATATGAGCTACACCAGCTAACATTCGACCTAAACTTGACATTTTCTCGCCTTGAATCAGTTTTATTTGGGATTCATTTTCTTGCACTTCTAAAAGGCGTTTTACTTGTTGAATTAGCTGGTTTAAAGCATCAGCTAAAGTACCAATTTCATCTTTTGTGGTGACAGGTGCTTGTAATTTAAAATTAGCTCCTTTGGTAACTCTTAGGGCTATCTTTGTGACTGCATTAATGAGATGGGCAATAATTCTACTAGTGTATACAGCTAAAACTGTGGCAATGGCTACTTTCAGTAGCATATTAGCAATAATGATCTACGCTTGCAGTGCTTCTGCCTGACATTGGTCTATATCAACCTGTTCTTGTTGTGCATTAACTGTTTGTGTAAACTCAGTTAAATCATGGGAAAATCTAAAAAAGTTCTGTGCAGTTGGACTTTGGTAAAAATTCCAACTTAACTGTTGCGATTTGGTTAATGCTTCTGGTTGAGAACCAAGTTGAGAAATTTGCTGGTTCAAATCGCTGAGTTTTTGGATATATTCACTGATGTCACGGTTGTGTTTCTGGAGTATAAACCGCAAATGATACTGGGATTCAAGGAGGCTAAATTCTTTTAGCTTGGAAAACAAAGTTTCAAATTCTTGGAGATGCTCCTGAAACTCCAAATCTACGGGATGGAGATTTGGCTGTGGAGTTATAATTGGTGTTAGTTATTACTGATGAACTTGAATTTCTAACAGCAATCCTTGTAAACTAGTCAGCCCAGCTTTTTCCTGATCTGCCAAGAGAATATTGTCTCTAGCACCTTGGAAGTAGCGCTCGCCTATCAACAAACCACCCGTTGTCCCCAAAACCGCAATTCCCAGTGACAAAGCATATCCAGTGACAATTTTTTGTCTAATACTGAGTGCGTTAAAAAATTTTCGCCGCCTTTTACATGAACTTGATTCAGATTTATACTTCATTGTATAACTTGCCGTTGAACTTTTATTTTTGAGACGTTTTGACAAAAAATGAAGAATTCAGCAGCCAGTCATCCTCAGTTACCAGTTACCAGTTACCAGTTACCAGTATTTTTACTGCTCACTGTTGACTGAGTTGGGGGAACATTCAATACGCACACTTATCTTAGTTTAGCAAAATCAGGTTTTTTTTGCCCCTGATCACTGGAATAGAGAGATCATAAATTTACGAGGGATGGTGTATTACGGCGATTCGGATCAAAAACTGTTCACTTTAGGTGGTGTACGTACTTGATGAAAAATATTATGATTCAGAATCATCTGATTTTAATTATCGGTTTTCCTACAACGCCGGTCGCCATCCTGCGGGAAGCCGCGCAAACCGCGTCTACAAGTCGGGAAACCCTCCCACGGCGCTCACCCTAGCCCCTACACCCTTTTCATTCCTACCTTTTGCCACTGACCACCGACCACTGACAATTCTAATTTTTTCTATTCATGCCACTTTCCCGCATAGTTACAATCATTGTCGGTCTGATTATCATTCTGGGGTTAGCCCTGTGGCTAATTGATTCGCTGTCTCGGCTTTACTGGCAGTTATCCTATTCTCCCGTATTAGGTAATCTGCTGCTGTTGTTGTTAATTCTACTTTTAGGAGGATTGCTTGCGGCTTTTATCTATTATGTGTTGGTTCTGAGGTCTGGTGAGGAAAAATCGGGCCGTAATCGTAGACGAGTTACTCCGGTACAAGTTCCTGCGGCTAAATCTGATGCGGCTTCTTCTACTCTCCAAGCTGTGCGTCAACAGGTAGCGCAAATTCAAGATGAAGTGACTCGTCAAGCTTTACTCAGTCGCACTAAGGAAATCGAAGCCAATTTAGCACGGGGTGAAATTCAAGTAGTCGTGTTTGGGACGGGGAGTTCGGGAAAAACTTCCTTGGTGAATGCTATTATAGGGCGAATGGTGGGTGAAGTGAATGCACCAATGGGTACAACTCAGGTGGGTGAAACCTATTGTTTGCGTTTGAAGGGATTGGAACGGAAAATTTTAATTACGGATACACCAGGGATTTTAGAGGCGGGGGTAGCAGGAACAGAAAGGGAACAACTGGCCAGGGCTTTGGCGACGGAAGCTGATTTACTGTTATTTGTGGTAGATAATGATTTACGCCGTTCTGAATATGAACCACTGAAGGGTTTAGCGGAAATTGGTAAGCGATCGCTCTTGATTCTCAATAAAACTGATCTATATATACAGGACGATCAAGAAGCCATTTTATCCAAGTTGCGTCAACGGGTACGGGAATTTATCGCTAGTAATGATGTAGTGGCGATCGCTGCAAATCCCCAACCTGCAAAATTAGAAACCGGCGAAACTTTCCAAGCAGAAGCAGATATTGTCCCCCTATTGCGACGCATGGCTTGTGTATTACGCGCTGAAGGTGAAGATTTAGTTGCAGATAATATTCTCTTACAATCACTACGTTTAGGTGAAGAAGCCCGCAAACTAATTGATTCCCAGCGTCGTCGTCAAGCTGATAAAATTGTTGCCCGATACCAATGGATCGGGGCAGGAGTGGTATCTGTAACCCCTTTACCAGTTGTAGACTTACTAGCTACAGCCGCAGTTAACGCCCAAATGGTAGTAGAAATTGGTAGAGTTTACGGTTGTGATTTGAATATGCAACGGGGGCGAGAATTAGCCCTCTCTTTAGGAAAAACTATTGCTGGCTTAGGCATAGTTAAGGGTGCAATTGAATTACTCTCAACTGCTTTGCAACTTCATGTTGCAACTTTTATAATTGGTCGAGCTATTCAAGGGGTGACAGCAGCTTATTTAACCCGCATTGCCGGCAAAAGCTTTATTGAATATTTTCGTCATGATCAAGATTGGGGTGATGGGGGAATGATAGAAGTTGTACAACAGCAATTTCAGATCAATCGCCGAGACGAGTTTATCAAGGTATTTATCCAAGAAGCGATCGCTAAAGTAGTAAAGCCGTTAACAGACAGTGAATAGGTTGTGGGTTGTGGGTTGTGGGTTGTGGGTTGTGGGTTGTAGCGAAAGAATAACCTATTGCAACTGATAACTGTTTTCCTCACTATGTTAAGAAATATTTCACTAATAACATCCCAAAGATATGACTAGGGATATAAAAAATCTTGGTTTTAAAGCTTTAAACTCCCTAATGGAATAAATAAGAAAGGAGCAGCAAAATTCCCAAATCGGTTGATAACGTGATGTATCTAATTAAGCCAGCATATCAGTGTCTTTGCTCTGATCTGATACCGCTTTTCTATCTATAGGCAGAACCCAGCTAAACCCCTCTCCAACTTACTATACTACCTCAGACCCCTACTACCTCAAACCCCTACTACCTCAGACCCCTTATTATGGACAGTAATTAAAATTACAAATCTATTAGTATATGTATTGAAAAAACAAATATTAAAATTTCAGGAATAGCCGTGGCTTAAGTGTATTTAATTTCACCTGACTCCTAATATCCCCCAGAAATCCGAAAAGCAAAAATAGCTTATTATTAGGTCATTGTAGGCTTTTTCATCATGAGAATAGAAATTTGCAAGCAGGAATTTGTGGAACTCAACCTAATTTAAAGTTACAAAGAATTATTTCTCAGTATTCCGGAAACAGCCCGCGAATTCAGAAAAGGTAGGTAACAACTTATGTAGAAATTCCTCAGTAAGGAAATTATGAGCAAGCAAACAGTCAGTCAGTTATTGCAAGGACGCTATCACATCCTTCAAAGCCTTGGTGCAGGAGTATTTGGACAAATATACATTGTTGAAGATGTAGACTATCCAGAAAGACCCAGATATGTTGTTAAACAGCTAAAAGTTAACAACTATCAGTCTAATTCCTATTTTTACTACCTCAAACTGCGTTTTTTTACAGAAACCGAAACTCTCAAGCATTTAGGACAGCATGATCAAATTCCTCAACTTATCACCTGTTTTGAGGAAAATGATCGGTTTTATTTGGTGCAAGAATACATTTCTGGGCAACCCTTATCTGTCGAATTAAAACAGAATCAACAGCAGGGACGCAAATGGGATACAACCGCAGCTATGGCATTTCTAGAAGATGCTTTAGGCATTCTTGAATTTGTTCATTCTCAAGGATTCATTCACTGTGATCTCAAACCAGAAAACTTAATCCGACGCTCTTGTGATGGAAAATTAGTGCTAATTGATTTTGGTTCAATTCAGCCAATTGATTTTAGCATTGATACAGAATTATTGATTTCTCAGATTCCTGTGAGTTCATTAGGTTACATCCCACCAGAACAATTTCTTGGTCAAACACAACCTAATAGTGATATTTATGCTTTGGGAATGATTGCTCTCCAAGGTTTAACAGGTTTAACACCTCTGCAACTAAAAATTAATCCTGCGAATAATGACCTGCCTTGGTGTTGTGAAAATACTAAAATTGATGATTATCTAACCGTTTTTATCAGCCAAATGATTCGCTATAATTATCAAGACCGTTTTCACTCTGCCAGTGAGGCGATTTGGGTATTTGAACAAATCACATGGCAACACCATACAGAAGCAATTATGTCACCAAAGTCTTCAAAAGTTCCTGAACCAAAAGCTAAAATTGTTCCAGTTAAAAATCAAAATAGCACGGTTAAATCAGACCCATTATTAGCAGGAATGCGATGGGGCATCATGATTAATTCTTTAGTAGTTGGCTTAGGAGCATATTCTTTAGCTAGTCAATCTCAACTCCACCCAGAAACAGTAACCTTATCTCAAGCAATATCAGAGTATCAAGCCGGGAATTTAGGAAAAGCAATTAATTTAGCTAAATCAATTCCTCCCTACAGCAATGTATATCCGGAAGCTCAAGATTCAATTGCTGAATGGCAAAAGCAATGGCAAGCTGACACAGAAAACTATTTAGTCGCTGAACAAGCCTTAAATAAAGGTAAATTATCAGAAGCAATGCGTGCTGTTCCGCAAATTCCCTACACTTTATATTGGCGTTCTAAAAGAGAAAAAATACTTGAACAAACACAAGCTAACCTGGAAGCAAAAACAAATGATTTATTAAGTCAAGCTTATGGAAAAGCTAAAATTAAAGATTTCTCGGCTGCTTTAGAATATCTGCATCAAATTCCTCCAGAAACTGCTGCGGGTGCTATGCTGCAACAAAAATTGGTTGAATACAATCAAAAACGACAAATGAGAGCAGGATATTTCTTGCATAAAGCCTACCAAAAAGCATTAGTGAATGACTTTTCTGGAGCGATAAAATTGCTTGACAACGTTCCCCAAGATACAAGTATTTATCCTCAAGCTCAAATCAAATTGAAAGAGTATAGCGAAAAACTCCTACTTAGGGAAAAAATTAAAGGAATTGTCAACCAGACAAAAATGTCTGTTGTCAGTCAACCCAATCTGTTTAGTCAGAAAGATTCAGATGCCAATATCGCATATTTTTCTACACCAGATTATCCAGTAGAAGTGAATATTAGCACTTAGTTAATTTCAACTTGAAATCATTTATTTAAAGATATTTAATAATTTGGATTAGGCATTCGCACAGTTGGTACAATGATGGGGCGATTTTTTGGCTGTGGTAATTGACTTTCTGCCTGTTTGAGTGCTTCTATTGCTTGTTGGTAATCAGGTTTATATTTAATAGCTTGTTGATAAGATGCTATAGCTTCTGGATATTTTTGTAAATTTAATAAAGCGTTACCTCTACTATACCAGCTTTGGTAATGATTTTTCAGATTCTCTAGTGCCTTATTATACAATATAATATACAATTATTGAGCATCTTCACAGTTTTGTAAATTATATTGTGAATTACCTAAATTATACCAGACTAGATAGTCATTATTGTTCACATAAATGGCTTGATTATAAGCTTATATCACTTCTGCATAACCTTGACTTTGATGTAATGAGCATCCTAAACTATACCATGCTTGATAGTTATTAGGATTATATTTTATGACCTGCTTAAAAGAATCAATTGCTTCTGGATATCATCATAAGGTAATGAAGATATTACCCCTAGAAAACCATCATTGAAAATGATTTGGTTTGATATTCACTACTTTTTGATAAACTGCTAGTGCATCTTCATATCTTTGTAATTGTAAAAGTGTGTCTCCTTGTTTATATGATTCCGTGGCATTATCAGTATTGATTTGGTTAAATATGTATATTGATGCCATTCCCCCCATCCTCAGTAAAAAGATTCCTAATGCTAATTTAATCAATACACTTTTTTTAGATTTCTCAGGTTTGATACTATAAATTTGAGCAGCAGGACTGAAGACTATTGTTCCAGAGGGAGGTGTAATTAACTCTTGTAGGGCATTTAAAGCTAGAGTTGCAGAAGCATAACCTTGACGAAAATCATAACAAACCATTTTATCTAAAAATTCTGCAAATTTTGGTGTGACTGTTGTATGACCACGCCAAATAATTTCATCAGTATCTGCATCTTTTGCTGGTGAGGTGATAATCCTGTGATGGCTTGAATGCCAATAATTCCCAAAGCATAAATATCACTACTTAATTTGGGTGTGCCTTGTGCTTGTTCTCCAGGAACATCACCAGGTGTACCAATAGCAACTGTAGATTGAATTTGAGCTGTGGGATTAATTAATTGAGTGGTGATTTCTTTAACTGCCCCAAAATCAATTAAAATTAATTTCCCATTTTCCTCTCGTCTCAATATATTGTGTGGATTCACATCACCGTGAATCACTTTCTGTTGATGGACAAAATCCAAGATTTCTAAAATTTCGTGTAACAGCGAAATGATTTCATCTTAACTTAACTTTTTGCCTGGTGATAATTCTTGACTTAGGTCATGACTGGGAACACATTCTTGGACAAGATAGAATTCTGCATTTTCCTCAAAGTATGCTAAGAGTTGGGGAATGAGATCATGAGTTCCTAATTTGTATAAAACTTGCGCTTTAGTATCAAATAGCTGTCTAGCTATTTCTAAAGTGGCTGTATTACTAGACTTAGGCTTGACTTTCTTGACAACACACTGTGGTGAGCCAGGTAAATGAGTATCATAAGCCACAGAGATTTCGCCAAATCCCCCTCCTCCCAAATGGCTGATAATTTGGTATCTTCCAACAAGTCTGTTTCCTAGCATCTCGGTTGCTGAGTTAAGTACATCATTACAATCTTGCCACAGGGATTCGGGGACTGGGGATAAATCAATTCAAAATTCAAAATTGAAGAATCTATATATTCAATTACGAGTTAGAATTACTAATTAATAATTACTATGATTCCTATTAGTGATAACATTCAGACTTGGAAAAAGCCAATTATTACTTATTGGTTGATTGGCATTAATGTTACTATGTTTTGCTGGAAACTTAAACTTGATCCGATTGAGCAATTAGGTGATTCTGTCAACATTTAGGGGATAATTCCAGCAGACATTAAAGCAGCAATAAAAAATGCAATTTTTTACAATTCAGCAGCTTGGATAGTTGTATTTTGGCGATTAATATCTTTACCTGTATCGCTGTTTCTGCATAGTATTTTTAGTCAAATTATAGGTAATTCACTATTCTTCTGGGTGTTTGGTAAGACTATAGAAATGTTTCTCAGACAACAAAGATATTTATTACTTTATTTAGTCGCGGGTGTTTTTTGTGGAATAGTTCATATTTTTAACGCATCAAAATTAAAAGTTGCATTGATTGGAGCTAATGGTGCGATAACATCTATCTTAGGTGCTTATATTATCCATTTTCCTAAAACTAAAATATATTATTTTTCCCCTTTAATTGTTGTCTTTATTCCTGTGCAAGTTCTGGATTTTTTATATTAATTTCGCTGGTTTCTTCAGCAGTTATTTTATGGAATCGGTAGTTTGAATATCCCTGGTGGTGTGAATCATCTTAGTTATTGGGGGCAGTGTGTCGGATTAGTGACAGGTGCGGCTTTTATGCGAATGGTGCAACGACGGTAAAATAATTCGTAATTCGTAATAGTGCCTCTAGTCTTGCTAGAGATAGATAATTAGATTAATATAAAAGTATTAACGGGACTTAAACAAAAGTTAAGAGTAAAAAGGAGTATAATGGGATTTTGGTGTAGCTTTCACCTTAAAAGAACCTGATGAAAGAAACCACTGCCCCAGCAATGGCACCATGGTTTGAAAGATGGTGTC